>JAHWFP010251914.1:0-11925 GCA_023313725.1 Lithobius niger | reverse complement strand
GACTGAACTAATGTGAATGTATCTAAGACGTTTCAGTATGGGTCTCGGTTACAAATTCTCCTCCCCAATCTTATAAATTCTTGATCATACTTATTACATGGAACTCGATACAAGATGGGTGTAAGGAACACAGGGGGGGGGGGGGGGGGGTATAAAAGAGGGTGCTTTGGGTGCTGAAGCACCGGGCAACAGGCCGAATAAGGGCCTCAAGGATGGCTCACGGCCACGTGAAAAACAAAATAGGGTACTATTTTAAATTTAGAAATTTACCTTAAACTGAGAAGTTGTTAAAATCGATGTATTATGTTCCTTCTTGCGGGACTGGGAGGGGACTGGGAAGGGCGGCGGGGGGGGGGGGGGGGGGCAATAAAACTTAAGCGCCAGACCTCTACGAGGCTTCAGCCGGCCCTGAAGGAACAATGTTATTTTCCAGAACATTTTAAACTCAACCCTGTCTTTCCGTTAAAAACGAGGCACTTTTTCCTTACAACCAGCGGTAACTTGTTGATTTGGAGTGCTACTATAATTAATTTGAATCATACAGAAATTGGTCTGCGGATACGGTAGTCTCAGTAGGCATACGAAAAGCGCATATTTTGGGCGAGGGGCTACGTTTTTTTTGGATCTTGATTGGGGGGGGGGTCAAGACTTTCTCAGAGGGGGGAGGGGATCGAAAATCTAGTGGTAATTTTTTCATTTCCTCCGCCCCCCTTCCCAAGACATAAGTAATGACTGTACCATAAGGCCGCCCGCGCACTGAGCGACTTGGCCGCGCGGCCGGGTTGCTGCAGCCAATGAAAATTATTAGTGCGTGGTTTTACATAAACGGAAAGCATTCTCATTGGCTGCAGCAGAGCCTTAGTGGTCGTGGTGGCTGGTTTTGGGATCCCCAAGGCAATGATTGATTGATTAATTAATTAATTAAACTAGTTAATAATTACGACGCTAGAGGAACGTATGAAGGGCAGTGGCAAATTTTAAGGCACTGTCGCTCAGTTGTCCTCCCCCCTCTCCCCCACAAAACCAACAACCAATAGAAACTCGTGTATTTTTCCAATCGCAACACGAAACCCTTCTTCCCAAGGAATTCGGTCTTTCTAAATAGGATCTATCTATCCAGCATTGAGCTATACACAAAATGTTGTGTATACGAGTTTCATTTGTCTAACGGTATCGAATTTTCATTCTTTGTTTGGAATCGCCAGACGCGGTTCTGGTACTCGCCTTTCAACCTTGACTTTGATGGATAGTTAGAATGGAAATTTCCACAGAACATTATTATAACATCAAGTTATATTGCCGTTTTTATTATCTCTCTCCCACAACTGCGAGAGCCAGACTCGGCTGTTTGACGTTCAGAACAACGTCATACGGGACAGACAACAATGGTCGAAAGGAATTTATTAAAACGTAAGGGCAAAAGTAATTTCGTGTACTTTCTTGCAGAGCGTCAAGTAAAACTAGCGGCTGCAACGACTACCCAGTTGCAGCCAGTCTTCTGTACACCTCCGCCACGTTCGAAAATGTTGAGGCGCACACCCTCTGTCACGCACTGCAACAGCGCTGTCTATTACATAATCTAAAAGTAGTAACCATCACATTTGCCGGTTAAATATGTGTTGACTTTTATGCCTAGTTTTAGATTTTGGGCTCAATTGTCAGCTTTTAGGCCTAATTTTTACCTGCAGTTTTAACTTCGTAAGTAGAAACTAACGGCAAATTGGGTGCGAGAGTATTAATTGATGCAAACGCGGTTCATGTTTTACTAAATGATCGTGGTTTAAATGCTAATTTTCGACTTTTAAGCCTAATTTTATTTACCTGTTGTTTTAATTTCGTAAGTAGCAGCTAACGGAGAATTGGGTTTGAGAGTAGGCCTATTCATCCATTGACTGCAATACAATAGAAAGAATCATTTATTTCGTAGATACAGGCTTTTAGAGCCGAGTTGAATTGTTTCAAAGTTGGCTGTGCAACAATCACGGCATACACGATCGTTGTTGCGGGCTTTTGCTTTTTTCAGGGAGCACGAACCCATACTGGAATTATCTACCCCATGACGATGAGAGGGTCAATTTAGCTGGAGAAATCCAAGCGCTTGGTATAACACATGTAGTATGGTTAAAACACGTGTATGATTAAAATATAACCATTTTGGTGTTCTGTGGGCTGTTGATTACTCTTTCCCTAGTAAAACGAAGCTATATTTGAAGCTGAGCAGCTTTCTTTGAGCAAGTTTATAAAGGTCCTCGAACAAATTGTGTTGGTCTTGGAAAAGTCTTTGAAAATTTATATTGGTTCTGAAAAAAAGTCCTCGAAAGTGCTTGAGCTGTTTGTGTGTGATCTGATGCGAATCCTGATGCTGGAAACAAGATCTAAGATCTCTTCGTTCCTAATTACGGAACCATTTATGCACTCCTGACAAAACGTATAGAAGACGGCTTTCAGCGAGCGAGGTGGGTGCATGAACGCATCCTGATAACGAAAACGAAAGACAAAAACAAATACAACTAGTAACAAAACTGAGAGGAGCTTGTGGTGTTGTTTTGCCTTTAGCAAACCAGACACTAACACACAATAGCGATCGTACGACTCACAGACGAACTTCTAGTCTTCTGTACACTGAAAGCTTATATTATATTATATTATATTATATTATATTATATTATATTATATTATATTATATTATAGCAACGGCTTTGTCCGTCCGTCCGTCGGTTTTTTCAATGGTAGTCAAGAGGGCATTAAAACATACGGCAAATTACAACATCGTTGCTTCATTATAGCTAACAGGCTTTTTCGATGTATCGCCATGAAATAATAACATTTGATCGTCGCATTTCACTACTACTGGAACACACGCAACCGTAAAAAAAAAATGGATTTCGTTAACGGCACACATTAGTCTTGACACCGTGTTGCATGAAGGAATATGCCTACTCTCGAACACAATTCTCCGTTAGCTGCTACTTACGAAATTAAAATGGCAGGTAAAACTTGGGCCTAAAAGCTAACAAATTACACCTAAAATCTAAAACTGAGCCTAAAAGCTAGCACATTTTTAACCGGCTACTAGTTTTATATTATATAATCGAGCTCGCTGTTGCCGTGCAAATAGAGGTGTGTGCATCGACATTTTCGTTGTGGAAGTGGCGGAAGTGTACAGAAGACTGGTTGCGACTAGGTATTCATTACAGCCGCTTGTTATTTACGCATCTTTCGATAACAACGTCGTAAAACGGTTACCAAAATAAACCCAGGAATTAACGCAATCCAAACATCTATTATCCTGTACAGCCGCGAGAAAATGTGCGTCATCAACTCGAGCTAGACGATTCGGTCTGAAAGAGTTGAGATATCGAGGTATCAATCGACTCGCTTGGCCATCCGATTGGCTACCGTTTTGTCACTCGATCAGAGAGACGGTGGCTCGCGCATGGCACGAGACTATAACTGAAGCCCTGAGGGTCGTGCACGTTGGCGCCCGAGTTACGGAACGCTGGGCCAAACCATTCGCTCATTCAGTTGACAGCCCGAACGGGGAAAGGAGAGTTTGCGGTCGCCTCTTGTGTGAACTCTGGAAGTGAGTGTTTGTTTCACCAAGACGTTTTCGGATACACGTGTCGTCGTCTGGGTTCTGGCGAGAAGATAACATGGCTTATTTGTGGGAACGGTTACGGAATGTTATGCCGACTCGACTACGACAGCATTGGCAGGTACATTAAAGTTGGGGGTGGTGGGGAGGAGCGGGTAACCATATGTTAAAGGTACATTTTCCCCAATGCCATTTTCCTCGATCCTCCACATCAAGTACGGCCCCAAAGGTGTATTTACTTACCGTTAGTCAATCCCTTGGTAATAATCCGTTTTAAAATGTGGCGTCTACGAGATATTTTGTTGAATATTGAGAACTAATTTAATAACTTCCTGCGCTATACATGCTCCTTTACGCGCTTGCAATAACCATGACGTTTCATCTGTGTGTGTGTGTACATGTACTAATCTTTAATCTTTTGCTAATAATTACCATGAGATCAAAAATCTAAAAGACTAAGGCTGTAATGATTAAAATTATTTAAGCCGAAGAAAAATTATAAGAAACTAGCCAAACAAATTATAAAATTTGATGTTAAAATACAAAAATCTTTCCGGTTTGTGACGACCCAATTTCCACGTTCATGCTGTTTCATCTACTACGCCCAAGGCCAACTGAGATAGTAGATAGTTCCTCGTTGCGAGGAACGATGCAACTATCTTAGTTGACTTGTATTATTACGCCGAGTGTCGCGGAACGGCGCGGTGTAAATGCGCGGATGGCGATCTGTGCGGCTGTAATAAGGCAGGCGGAATGACAATCGGACCCTCGTAATTTTTGATGTTGTCTGAAGCAGAATAACTCGTATAAGTGAACCAGCTCATTTTTTAACCTCCAGTATTACGTGATTCCTAACTTTACCCGCTCCCCCCCCCTCTCTCCGTAGGGGGTATTGTCTACGTTTATCCCCAGTCTTCGGAGGAATTTTTTTGGGGTTATATTTTGGGTGTATTCTGGAGGGGAAGGGGTCTGATGTTACGTCACCAACTGCCGTCCTCGTCTTCCACCCTCGTGTCAGCAATCGTCATATGGAGGCGACCCCCCCCCCCCTTCCCCCTCTTTGATGGGTAATACTTGAACGTTCCTGTTTTAGAAAAAAAAAATCTGGAAAGGGGAGGAAAAATCCGGAAACCTCCCATGATCGTAGAGAGATGAATAAGGCCGAATAATGTTAATTGAGTGGTTATCAAGTGTGCACGCATTGTTTTTTTTTCTCTTAGCGTATGAAGTTTTTTAAGCCATAGTTAAAAAAAAAACAATGTCGATTACGCGTCAGCAGCACCAAACACTTCTGGAGCCGGTGGCCATATCAGCCGGAACTCTACTCAAATGAAAACCCTCGAAACGAATCTAAGGACCATTCAGAGGTGTGCCACAACTAAAAACTTGGATTTAAACCAAGACTTTCATCCAATGCACATTTGCACTCTGAAGTGGCTGACACTGCCATTAAAACATAAATTGTACTCCACAAAAATAATTTGGGTGCTGCAGTTTTTCTTTTGCGTGGTAAAGACAAAACAAACAAACAATAAAAGCCGCCATCGCAAATAAAAAGTAAAAAATAGGCGCTTCCGCGTTAATCTTTTTACTCCCCTCCTGAAAACCATTTAATTGAATTTTAGAGACTTTTATGTTCAAAATTGGAGAGGCGTAGCGTAATTGTCAGCTTTTAGGCCTAAATTTTACGTACTGTTTTAATTTCGGAAGTGGCAGCTAATGAGAATTAGGTTCGAGAGTAGGCACACTCACTCATGCAACACGGTGTCGAGACTTTTTTTAATGAAGCTAATGTGTGTCGTTAATGACTTCCTTTTTTTTTATGGTTGCGTGTCTTCCTGTAGCGTTTAAATGCGACGATTAAGTGTGATTATTTCATCGAGTTACGTCGTGAAAGCCTATAAGTTGTAAGGAAGCAACGACGTTTTAATTTGCCGTTTTTTTTAAACCCACTTAAGTATTACTGAAAAAAAAACGACGGACGGACGAACGGATAAAGTCGTTGCTACAATCTTCCCAGCCGTTTCGGCTGTACAGAAGACTAAATACGAAATCTAAAAGCCCACACGTCATTCGTGACGACATTTGATCGACATTCAGTCCATACGCGAACTGTACCAGCTTTCACAGCTTTTTCTTGTAGCACACTTCCGGCTGTTATTCTCATGGGCAGGTGGCACCATCTGTTGTTGAATTGTGTCCTTAAATTTGTAGCAAAGGTAAAAGAAATATGCCAAGGAATGGGCAACGTCATAAATAAAGGAGACACTAGCCACTTTGCTCGTTCCGTTGGTGTCGTCTCGCTTCGCTCGAGCAGGTTCCTCACTTTCTGCAAGTGTCATCCCATACTCGTAATGACTGTATTCGGCATGTGTGTGTTGTGTCTACGCTCAAGGGTAGTTCTTGTTGTAATGCTTCACCTCATGAATAAACTATTTGACCTATAAAATATGACTGTTCCTATATTAATGTCATCCCAGAGTTGTAATGTTAGCATTCTGTATCTACCTGTTAGATTTTGCTGGAGCCAATGACCTTTCATCCAACGTAGTTACGTCGCCCATGTTCACTAGTCGCTACTGAATAAATTTTTAGTCTACTACTGCTAACTGTACTTAAGAAAAAGTGCTGTTTCCGAGGACAAACGTTGACTCTCGCTCGCTTCGCTCACTCAATCAGCGTAAACCGTTCTTCAGAAACGTGACTGAATCAATGTCGATCAGAAACCTAAAGGCACTATAGTGTCCGCGGCCTATCTTGAGTTCGCTGCAGAAGGAACACAGATAATCGATTGTACGTTTTTAGTAGCAAGTAGCAGAGTGCCTTGCTGATATCCAAGATGGTTACAAAAACAATGGCGGCCGTCGATTAAAGCCCCCTCCTCCAGGAAGACATAGCCGCTGATAAAATACTTGCAGGACTCAAGATACGCCGCGCACACAATAATATAACTTCCGAAAACGTAATTTATGAAATTCCATGCTAAGAACCGACAAGCAAGGCCACTTATATTGGCGCAAGTAAGCAGAGTTTGAACAAAAGAATGTCGTCCCAAAAATCCAACGTCAAACTTAGCGATCAAACGAAGACTCGTCGAGCACATGATAAAGACAGGGCACACTCCTGACCTTGAGAATATAAAAATTTTATTTCCCGAAAAACAATATAAAGCAATGCTTAAAACTCTTTGTATTCTCACGCAAAATTCTTCTGTACACAACCACATTATGCCGGAAAACTACGCGTTAAAAGAATATGTCCCCATTTTTGTAGAAATTGGGCATCTCCATTTTGTCTCACAAGGCAAACCAGAGGCAGTTTCTCAGGTGCAAAAACTGTTTTTACCATTAGATTCATCAACCAAAAATTAGTTTAAAACATAGCAAATTAAAACACCGTTGCTTCTTTATAGTTAATCGGTTTCTCGAAGTAACTCGATGAAATAAGACACTTTATCGTCGCATTTAAACACTACAGGAAAACACACCCGCGAAAACAAAAATATTTCGTTAACGGCACACATCAGCTTCACTTAAGACATATTCGACACCGTGTTGCATGGATGAATAGGCCTACTCTCGAACCCAATTCTCCGTTGGCTGCTACTTACGAAATTAAAACGGCACGTAAAAAAACTAGGCTTAAAAGTTGAAAATTAAGCCTTTTAAATCTTCAAGTCAAGTCTCCACGCCATGTTACATAAATGAATAAATCCACTCTTGGACCAAATTCTCCGTTATGTAGCTGTTAATTTGGATATTAAAACGACAGATAAAAATTATGCCTAAAGCTGACAATTGCGCTTAAAATCTAACACTAGGCCTAAAAGCTAATACATTTTTTTACCGGCATTTATGGGTACTACTTTTAGATTATAACGACCGAGAGCACCATTGCAGGACGTGATAGAGGTGTACGCCTCAACATTTTCGAAAGTGGCGGAAGTGTACAGAAGACCAGTTACGACTAGGTTGTCGGTACAGCCGCTTGTTATTATGAATTTTAAAATGCATTTGACTTTGGCTCATTAGCTGTATCCATTGTTGCTTGGTAACGAGGAGGGGATGGATTGCTTCCAAACATCTCTAATTGTGCATTTTATGTGCACTGTGTACTGACTGGCTTTCCATTTTCAGGGTGGCTTTCTACCGGGAAAACCGTGGAAACGTGGAAAATTCAGGGAATTTATCAAGTCTGGAAAAGTCGGGGAAAAAGTCAGGGAATTTGTTTGATAAACATATAATGAGATTCAGGGAATTTCAACATTTTTCGGAAAGTCTTTTTCCTCTATAAAGATTAGCTAATTCGTATTTCACTTTTCACTTCGAAAGCACTCATTCACTTTATTTCAG
The DNA here is from genome assembly GCA_023313725.1 of Lithobius niger. Taxonomy (NCBI): domain Eukaryota; kingdom Metazoa; phylum Arthropoda; class Chilopoda; order Lithobiomorpha; family Lithobiidae; genus Lithobius; species Lithobius niger. The sequence continues at coordinate 3,978 of JAHWFP010251914.1, read as the reverse complement.
TCCAAATGGTCATGTTCTTTTTTTGTTTCATTTCTCATAATACAAAAACTCCTTAGGCCTAAGCGATATGGGTCGTGGTAAATACGTCTCTAGTTTTGTCCAGATTACGGCATTCATACTCTTAACCGGTCTCAGTTACGGCAGTGCAATTTTTGACTTAGCAAAGCGATGCGATTTACAGCCGTATTCCAGAAATCCTCTCAAGTGTGAGTGTAAGACGGCAAATGTGAGTACAAACATCTAAGGTATAAGGGTCAACGATTTTAGTACAGCCAAAAAAGCGAATGTGAGTGTTCTAACGTCTGAGGGTATTTCTATAGATGAGTTTTGACCCTTACACTCACATTTAGCCCCACTCACACTTGAGTGGATTTCTGGAATGCCACGGCTGTTTGTTATTGCTATTTGAGGGAAATTTGAAAAAAAAAAGTTTAATCTTGTATACCGCATCTTCTTTCGACAGAAAAACACATCAGGGAAAAATGTCATTATTGTTCTGAAAAAAAAAACTCTGGTAAAATCAGAGAATTTCATCATGAGGTTTTTTTGAACGGCCATCATGAGTTTGTTCGTTATAACTCTTAGTGCTTATCCTATTTCATTCCGTAAGGGACCGGTCATTATTTATGGCCGGAGGGGGAAGGGGGATCGGAGGAAATTAAAAATGTGACCATCAAATTTTCGACACCCTGAAAAATTATTGTAACCTCCTCTCAAGGTCCAAAAATAATATGACTGTTCTCCCCCCCCCAAAAAAAAAAATGCACTTTCGTATGCCTATTAAGACAGACTGCAGATGATTTCCTGTAGTCGAATTAAGTAAGTAGCCCTCTGCACCGACAAGTTTCCACTAGTTGTAAGGAAAACGTACCTCATTTTTAGCGAAAAGACACATTGCTTTAAAATGTTGTTTAAAACATCGAAATTCCTTACATCGATGTTGCGTCGAATTTCATACAATAAGTATGATGAGCGCACTGTTTCCTTGTATGACCATATCCGTAACATAGTAAGCACCTAAAACGCACAGAAGCTGCCAATTAACAGGAGGCAAGGTTTTTGTAGAAAGTTTATTGAATAAAACAGTACTGGGACCCTGCTACTGCTGGTACTGGTACTACCAGTATCTTCAACTTTGTAAGCACATCGTGGGGTCTGGGCCAGAAGCTGAGGCGTTTTTAGAAATTTTGACTGATGAAAGTGTCATTTTTGAAGCCCAAAAATGAATTTTTCTATCAGTTCGGTCATTGTATTTTTGTGACCCTCCCCTCTTAACGGGGTCAAAAAAATTTATTTATTTATTTATTTAAATAAGTTGTAGTTCCTAAGGGCATTAAACAACCTCTGAGTAACGAGGACGAAAAAAGCACTAAATATTTACAAATTTGAATGGCTGCAACAAGCGGCAAATTTGACGCTTACCCAGCCGAAGCCATGGAGCCAAAGCAGGCTGCAACAAGCAGGGGAATGGCAGGACAACAAATTTATGACCTCCTTCGAGTAGTCCAATCCCCCCCCCCCCCCCAGCGATAAATAATGACCGGTCCCTAATGCGGTAGGACACAAGCTTTAATTGCTTTAGCTTTAGCTTTAACTGCCCAAGCTTGTAGCACACTACTCCGTTCCGCTTTGTCACGTCACGTCGCAGGCCGTCAAATTTCTGTTTGGTTTAAAAGCATGTAAAGTAGCCGCGTACACTACTCCGTCCCGTTCCGTGACGACCCGTCGGCTGACGGACGGGATTGTCGAGACAGAATCCGTTCAATCAAAAACTGATCGCATCGGAGAAGTGTACGCACCTGCCGTCAGTCGACGGCCGTCGTCGTCCGTCACACACCTGCGCACAACGCCTTTCCCCTACTAAATACAAATGCCAACGTATTTCAGTTGCCTTCTGGACTTAAATGTCATCATGGCCGAGCGTAAAGAATTATACCTAATATACTACGACTTTCTATTTAATTACCTACTTAAAGCAACATACCGCTTGCCTTATAACCTTCCGCCTGCCTCACAACACCCACGCGACGATCACATCCGCGTATTTACCACAGCTAAGGTCAACTGAGACGGTAGCTTCGTTCCTCGCAGTGAAAAACATAGCTACTGTCTCAATTGGCATTGCACCTAATAGTCCAGCCAGCGTGAACCCATTGATCGTGTCGTCAAAAACCGGAATGATTCTCGTATTTTAAAATCACAATTTATAATTTTCTAGAATAGTGTCTTATAATTTTGCTTCGGCGATCTATTGGAATAATTAATTTTAATTTTTACCGCATTAGTCTATTAAATTGTAGATCTCATGGTAATTATTAGAAAATTAGTAGATGTCCACACAGAGATGAAACGTCATGATTAATGTACGCGCGCAATGCATCATTTAGTGACGGGTCGTTCTTAAATATAGTTAACAATATTCAACAGATAATCTCCTAGACGCCACATTTTAAAACGGTTTTTTAGCAAGGGAAAGACTAACGGTAAGTAAATAGACCTTTGGGGCCGTACTTGATGTGGAGGATCGAGAAAAATGGCGCTGGGAGGTATGTCCCTTTAACACTCGTTGTTCTTAATTACTCGAATTCAAAACCCGTGGTCATGATGTCATCGACAGATTTAAAATTACGTGATCTAAAAACTTTAGCCTCATCCTTGACATTTATTTCTTTATTGGTGTAATCTAAACTTTGATGAGATATTAAGCAGATCATTTTACGAGGCAATCAATGTTTTCTTTCCATTTATTAACACTTTCTGTATCGTGCAAGATATTTATTTACATCGTTTCAAGTGGTTCAATACACTTAAACAGCCCGGAACTAGATACTAAGAATTGTGGCTCGTAGAAAAAAAAAAGAGAAAAAAAACTGATTGCTGGCTCTGATTGATTGGGCTTCCCTGTGATAGTAGTTTAAGATTAAATTTATACAGTGTGGTTTTATACAAAATGCATTATGTGATTTTTTTTTTTAATCCAAACTTTCTTTAATTTAATTTTAACTTTCTTTTTAATTTAAAGAAAATCGCTCAAAACTTTTTTTACCCAGTTAAGAAATGAAAAATAGTGTTTCCTATTTTTAGTTTTAAAAAATGGGGAACAATTTTCCAGGCCCAAAATTCAATTTTTAGTCTAAAAAAGTGGACACTACTTTCGAAATTTTAAAAGAGAGACGACGCCCCACACGTAAAAATAGAAAAATTTATATTTATATTTTTGATTTATTTATTTCGAAAATAGGACCCAATTTTTCGGACTCAAATCAGAGTTTGGGTCCCGAAGATAGACCCCATTTTTGTGTTTTTTAGAAAAACTTAGAAAGTTTCGACTTAAAAAAAAATCGGGTTGTGCGTTTTTTAGGGCTATCTTGCACTCCAGAATAATAATAATAAAAAAAAACCCTTAACATTTTTATTTCTAATAAATGAAGAAACACAATGCAGCATACATTGTGAACTGCTAAGAAAGACAAGTGAGCAGCAATTATGACGAAAAAATTCACGTATCCCCATAAGGCTCAATCACAGGCACAGTTGGGAGTACGGAGCTTTAATCCCAGCCGGCCTATAGTTGTGGCCACTGAGCGGTTGGAGGCCAAGAAGGAATTGCTCTTTAACACTTACGATTCTTTTTCTGCTTGTTGCTGCTGTAAAGCTCACCAAAATTCATCACCTCTTGTGTCACTAAAACGCACGTTTTAACGCACAAATTCAGCACCGACGCACAAATGACGGTTGAAATAAACAAATTGTATAATTTTAATTTCAGTAACTAGTAAAGAAAAATATAAAACCATGACGGAATTGAAGACAGCCGTTACATTTAATGTTGCCGAAGGTCCATGGCGCAGAAAGGTGAGATACGTATAACGCCGTTAATTAAAAACGAGATACTGCACTGACGCACACCTCTACCAAGACTGAAAATCGTTTAGGATCGGGACAATCGATAAACCGAAATACGAATACTGCAAGAAT
>JAHWFP010251913.1:0-36230 GCA_023313725.1 Lithobius niger | reverse complement strand
TTATTGTTTTACATGTGCACTTTTATAGGCTATATTTTTATCAAAAAAAAAAATAAAAAATAAAAAAAATTATTACAAAAGCATGGGCAGTGACGATTACATTATAAATTTGATCATCCCCAATTAATCTTCCAGGTTGACTTAGTTCTAGTCGAATGAGAAGTCTCAGGGCAGTGCCAATTATTGATGATCAAGTTCCAAATACAAAGTATATAGTTCCAATGTCCTTATGGTTTGTTGAAAATATTCATCGCAGTATTGATAGCTTAATATAAGCGGTAAATTGTAAATTTATAGATGACTTTGTCTCGTTTTAGTATTTTATTAGAATATTATATTGCAAGTACAAAGGGGTTTTGGCCTAATTACTATTGTTTGCAGCTTTGAAAGCTATTAGTTTATCTAACTTAAGGTGTTAAATTATAGGGGAAATTAACAATAGAGATGTAGCTGATATAATTGTAAGGATTGTTACTGTTTTATGTTCTATTTGTACTATGAATGGGATGTGGGAGGGGGATTTTAGTATAATATTATGTAATTTGTATATAAAAGTATAATGTTATTAAGGAAGATATTGTTAATACTATAATTTGTATTGGTATTTTTCTTATTATTTCAGTAATAATTAGTTATTTTGGTAAAAATCCTAGAAATGGAGGAATTCCCCCAAGAGACAGTAGGTTTGTTGCTAGTAATAAATTAATATTTTTTTGATTATTGTGGAAGCTAGTTTGGGAGAGATGTAAAATATTTCATTTTCTTATTATGTAGATAATTAGTATATTGAGCATAGTACAAATAATAAAATATTGTATAACTATTCTTGTTCCTATAATGGTTGCTATAATTATTCATCCTATGTGATTAACTGATGAGTATGCCAGATTTTTTCGTGTTATTATTTGATTGTATCCTCCAATAGCTCCTACTAGAGAAGATGTTATAGCAAATATAATAGTTGCTGGTGAATGTAAGGCTCTTATAAGAAATAGAGGGGCTAATTTTTGTCATGTCACTAGTACAAGACAGTTTAATCAAGACATTCCTTCAATTGTAGCAGGGAATCAAAAATGTAAAGGGGCTGCACCTATTTTTAATCTTATTGCACAGGTTAAAATAATACTATTAATTGATATTCCTATGTTTCTATAGTTAAGAATTATTGTTATTGAAATAGAAAAGAGTAAGAAAACTGAGGCAAATGTTTGAGTTAAGAAATACTTTAGTGCTGCTTCTCTTGTTTGTTGGTCTGTTTTATGTATAATTAAAGGAATAAAAGAAAGAAGATTTAACTCTAGGCCGATTCAGGTGGAAATTCAATTAGTGGAGGAGAGGGCGATGATTGTACTTGCAAATAGGGAGAGAGAGAATAAGGCTTTAATGATAATTATAAGAAGGAAAACCTCTCGGTGGGGTATGAACCCAATGGCTTATTGATCTAGCGTATCTTACATTTGATGTATTAGCATAATAATTTTTGATATTATAAGAATTGGATAATATCCGTTAATGTAAGAACAAAAAAATAATTGTAACTTTTAATACATCAAATTAACTTCGTGCTCGAATTCCTTACTGAAATCGTTTTATTTTTGAAGAATAAATATATATATTTTTAAATATTATCTTTATTCTATTTTCAAAAGACAACGTATATTATTAATGAAATTTCTAAATTATTTAAATAAAAGTAAATTGTCGTAAATTGTTAATGTTTTTTAGACGGATATTGTTAATGTTCTGTTTGTCGTATTATTTATTATATAGTATCAAGTTGACAATAATAATTGTAAGACTGCATTAGTATTTTATGTTGTTGTATATTTATATAGTATCAAGTTCACTATTATAATTCTATATCTTATATTATTGAGATGACTTTGAACTATATATAAAACCAATTCTTTCGAATTAAACAAAAAGTATAATAAATTATCTCCCAATTCAAAAGGATCATCGCCGGTTCAGTAAATATCGCTAAATATATTCACTTAACTTAAAGGGTATAAGATCTAAGTCACGGTCCTTAAAAATCCAGTGGCAAAGCTGGTCTTTTTGTTGTTTCAACATCCGTGTTGTGTCCTGAGCCTCCATGTATTTAAAAACATTGCAAAAAACCTCCCTAGTCGGCGAATTTAGAGGTTTTCAACGTCGGGAAAGCGATGAAGCGAGAGATAAGTCACCATGTTGGTTCGTCTGCTCGAAGAGAAATTTTTACCAGGAATGATCAATCCATTGCCCAAAAATCCGCATGGAGTGGCCAACCAGCACCTAAAATAGTAAAGTGCTAATTTGTCGACGTCACTGCCCAGTACGACCTCTCCATCACTATACTAATTGTCCAGTATTGTCGAAATTTACTGTACTACTATTTAGAAAATGTGTAATTCTTCCACTGTATTTTTTGGTACATTGTAGAAATCCGTGACATAACCACCTCCATTTTCGGAAAACGTATTACTATCAGATTGAGGTACATCGGATGTTTCGCTATTAATAGTATCAAACATATCACTCCCCTGGCTAAAGCACGTTAAAGCCACGTTTGTGGGTCACACTGCCTGACGACAAAGCCCTCGTCGATCCTGTTAATGACGATAAAATAACCTTTAACGGTTCGTCTAAATACTTCTTGTTATCTAAATATCTTTGCTTTCTGGTCATCGTCGTACTTGTCGTTAGCTTTAAACGTAGACGTCCTGCATGCAGCCAAATTATTAAGTAAATGTACTCTGACAGTCTTCTCACCCGCACTGTGCCCATCATCAACCAATCCATTGCTCCTTTATCCCACAATTCTTCGGGTACGTAGGTTAAGGTTGATGATGCATATTTCCTTAATGTGTACATGCACTTTGGTTTCCTATTCATTTATGGTCAAATACACAATATTACTCAATACCCATATATAGGGAACTGGATGGTGTGACTGGGAAGGTTGAAGAGACTGCTACTTTTGGTGGTTTCTTTATGATGAGACGTAAATCTAAAAAAGAAACATGATTCCATCTAGAACGAGGGAATTCCCACGTATGGAGGATGACTGAAAATTGATTTGCTAGGGTCCAGTGGCTAAGGGGCAGTAGTACCACTTACACGTACTAGATGCATTTCTGTGAACATGTTTATTTAGCACCAAAAAAAAATCGATAGCGTTGATAATAAGTCCTCCTAATGCGCTGAGTACGGGACCTTGTAGAGCTCCTAGGAATCCTCCAGATTAATTTTTCGACAATTTCTGTTGTTTCTTCTTACGGGAGCAGGTTTTCATAGACACTGCTATTAACGTTTTCTTGTATTTCGTCAACTGCTTTTTCTTTACGTGTGGTGTGATTTTCTTAGAATGTAACAATGCTAATACTGGTATATATTCTTGAACCGTTTGCATTCCTTGATTAGACATCTTCGGACACTAACACTGTTACAGGTTGCTTAAATATATTGGAACGGAAACGTAAATGCTTGGGAGTAGATGGATGTAAATCTACAAACAGAAAATCGTATGGTTTTTGAGTCACTTTCTTATATACATTTAACATAAATTTCTATCCAAAAGATAGCCTAGCTGGTTTCCGAAATATTTAATTTTATTTAAATCCCAGCAAGATATGAATAAAAAGACATACTGAGTATTTAAAAAATCTGTCTTGCGCGACTTCTGGAAAATGTTACGCACTACACACACTAAACAAATTCTTCTCTGATGAGTTCCTTTCACCATGATGTCGTTAAGTAAAGCCGTTAGTATGACATCATTACAAATTAACATACAATCCACCTGAACAAAGCCGTACATTTCTGAGTGTAAAACCCTCTTGAAAAGAAGTAGGTATGGGGCTACGAACCTTTTGTTCATCAAACTTGGTTTGATATTCAGCATAACAATATACGATAGATGTGGGTGTCAGATTAATGATTTCCTCCATACAGTGTATTAATTGCACTATTGAATGCTAGCATTACATGTGTCTGTTTTCGTGATGTTTGCGCAACTGGTCAAACGGTAATTAAATACCTACGCTTTATTGTAGGATTTCTGATGACATCATTATTTGGTAACCAAAATAATATGTTGTCTTAAAGAATAAACACTTTGAAATTTGGCGAATGGGACAAACATGATAGTTCACTCTATCTGAACAGAGTACGGGTGCTTTAGGACACGGGCTAAAAGTCCTCGGATCTGAAGCGACACACACATTCTAAATACTTCTTTAAATGGTTGTCTCATTTAACGTAAAATCTACATTGCTGAATAAACGATTTTAGATGGCGGATTTCTCTTGTTGCTAATTTAAGGTCACTATAATGAGGACCATTAGCGAACTTATCATTAAGCAGGATACGTTCGCAAAACTATACTGTTTGTCTGTCTCTTTTTTTACGTTCATGTTTCAATATATTTTTGGGAATTCTGACTCGATAATGTGTCTTGATATAACATGAGACTAGTGATATTTTTTTACGACCTACCGATAACAGACTAAAAATCCATTAAAATAGACGACAAAATCAATGTTCAAGTTAAACATTCTCGTTCTTGTCTAATACTAAATCCCTTTGCGCTGAGGTTTATAGGCTTTTGTAGCTCCTCCTGTCTCTCTTTTAACGTACCATCGTGATGGTGTCATAGTATTTATCGATAACGTGAGAACCTTCAGCTAATTTTACAATTGTTGAACTGATAAATTCATTTCTACTTATTCACTTGCATGAAGGTGATAATTGTTCATTTGTTTTCGTGTTTGCATGTTCTATTCCGATTTTTTAGGTTGCAAACAGTACACCTAGAGGGGTCGTCCCTCAATTTGGTCCTCCACATGTCTAATAACGGTGATATCATTCTCCAATTGCTATAAGCATCAACACTCCATCAGCCATCGGTACGTAGGCTAAGGCTGATGACGCATATTTCCTTAATGTGTACATGCAATTGGGTTTCCTATTCATTTACGGTCAAATACACATTATTACCCAATACACATATATAAGGAACTGGAGGTGCGACTGGGAAGGTCGAAGAGACTGCTGTTTTTGGTGATTTCTTTATGATGAGACGTAAATCTAAAAAAGAAAAGTGAAGGAAATCGTTAACCTGACTCGCATTCTATTTTCGTTTTTAGTTCTACGCTTCATCATTACCGCATATTTTGGTCCATTTACTGTATGTACCTAAATCGTTATACTTCAGATTGGTGCATGTTCAATGTCAGGCTTACACACATAAGTTAGAAACGTTACAGTATAAGCCATTTTTTTCCTATGCAATTAAAGGTGCCTTTTTTGCCGAATGGTAGGTTGGAGCATCTAACACCGTCTACCATTATTTAGTTCGATAGCACTTGATTTCAATAAACAAAGGAATGCGTGAAGAAATTACTTTTTACACAACCAATTAGCCACGTGCTCTTTAATTGTTGAGTGTAAAGTTGGTGCATCAAGGAGCGAGCGGACAAGGTTAACAATATCACTGTCACTAGATGGCGTCAATTTAGCAGATCAAAATCACCATTTCAAATCTTCCATGATGTGGTTAGGCTTAACTTTACCGCTTCCGTCCTGAATGCACCAACTTAGCACTCAATGGTTAAGGTTGCACATGGGATGTTTGCTGTGTAAAAAGAAATTTATTGTGCGTTCCTATGGCTGTTGAAAGTACGGGCTGGACAGAACTAGATAACAGCAAATGAGTGTAGATGCTACATTCCTCTGCAAGTGGATATCCCTCTTTAAATCATCGTATTTGAATAAACGTGCTAGGTTTTTCTTTAACAGAGCAGAGATTGGAAATGGTTAGTTTTAGTATAATTTGCTATTTAGATCAGTATTTACCCGTCTACTTATGTGACACATTCTGAAGCCATATTTTATTACAGTTCTTTAAAATCATTAGCGACAGCACTATAAAGAAAAACTCCCAATCCCAATTGTGAATGAAGTAACTGTATGCTATTGATATGTCAGTACTGGATTGTCTTAATTGTGTACACAATTTCGGTTTTAATACAATCATAGGTATATTTTGAGTTAAGTCAACTAATGATCTTTCAGCCTGTATTGATTTGTATTCATAACATAAAATGACAGTACTTATTACCATCGTGATAGCAGTCAAAAAAGAAAGTACATTAGAACTAACGTATAATTTTACAGACTTAACTGCTGTATTTAAAACATAATTGTTAAATTTCTTTCTATGTATCCATACTTTTACAGCATGGCTTAGATCACTTACCCGAGGAAGATGAATGTTCAAATGAAGTCATACAAATAGGCCTTGACATTGATTTCGCCTTACTTTTACAGTTGCATTTGCTACTGTCACGTTCTTCATCTAATCAATTATTTATCACGGACCTAGTCATTAATTTTTATTGCACTTCTACTATCGTCCACATCCTGACATTCATCATATACATGTTTTTTTTTTTAATAGAATGACCTTTACTTTGCACATTTCCTTGTTTGCCTACGTATGGGCAAATACAACTTTCCTGCTGTGTCATTTTTCCCCGTTACTAAAGCTTTGGTGATAATTTTTCCCCTTGTTATTGGCTGAATACCTGCAGTTGTAACGACACTTTCACTGCCCACATGTCTTTCCCCAGTTAAACGATGACAGAGCTTTATTATTGAAGTGGAATATTCTGTTTTGCGTGTCGTTACATGTCAACGTTTTGACAGTCGTATTTTTTATCCCGTCCTAAGCATCAAAATGGATTATAGGATAATTGTTGTAAGTCAATCTGTGATTTATGTAGTATGTATTTTCGGTTTGTGGTAAGGTTAGGTATCTAGTTATTTTGTATGCATGCTACACTTTGTAAACAAACTAAATAAATAACACATGTTCGGTTTTAGTATAATTTTCCATTTATAGCAGTATTTATCGGTCTACTTATGTGACGCACTCTGTACCAATATTTTCCCACAGTTCTCTTACCTACTTAGCTATAAGACTGGTAAAATAAAAATAATGGTGTTTTGTAGGCTTATCATCTAGTTTCTCAAATTACGTTATTTTTACATAAAAAAGTGTCTTCCCCCCTTTTACAATACTTATTCTGATACACAATTTGAACTATTACATTACCCTAATACTATAATAGTACAACGGTCAAAGCCCTCTTCATCATTACTAGGTCGTTATGTAGGATATCCACTGAATACAAACATACATAATTTATCAGTTCATGATGTCCTGTCCGGTTCATGATGCCAATTCGGGTGTCATGGTTGACTTCCTGTCTGTGACATCACTTCAAGTGCTATGGCTGACTTCCGGTGTGGAGGTCGTCTGTGATTGGCTGGGACTTGGTCACATGACCTGGCTCTGGCTTCTTTATTGGTTGCTCCGCTTTGACTCAGACTCGTATTTAAATCACTACTAATAAAACCAACGATTCAATGCAAATGGCTAAATTTTCACCTCGAAACACAACAGGCCAATATTCCACTTTAATAAATCTATAATTATGGCATTCTACAGGATTTTAGAAAGGAGTTTAGAGATAAAAATACAGAATTATCTATTAAGTAAAAGCACGAACGTGCTCGGTTAAATTTTCATTTTCCAAAAGTTGCAAATCGTGTTTGAAACATATTCTTCTCAGACTTTTGGAACGTTTGTCTAGGACGTTAGGTGACTTGTTGAATGGCGCTTCCCACAAGGATAATTAAAGAAACATTTCAGAGACATATCGAGTATTTCTATAGTCAAAACTACACGATTGTCCACCATTATTATTTTATCCTAATGTACAACGGAATTACTCAATGGAAAAGCAACATAATACGATTACTGCTGCGACACATATTTAAATTGTCATAAATATTCATAAAAGTGCTATGAGAAAAGGAACGGTTGGGGAACAAATGAATAACTGAATTATGTATATTTTACAGTCATCATCTGAAGAACAGATGTGTATACTAATTTTATTTTACGAACTAGGGGTGGATCCATTCCACTATAATGACTGCCTTACTTTGGTGACATGGTATATTGCTTCAATTTTTTAATCAATGAAGTACTAATGAAGTTATACCATGTCATCATCTGGCGATTAAAAAAGACGATTTTTTTTTGCATTGGTGCTTAAAGCATTAAATTATTTTTCAACATAATATATTATACATAAATGATTACACACTTTAGAATACTGTCACAATTAAAGGCTACACAATGTAAAATTAATTCACTTTAGCACTACAGAAAATGCAGTAAACATATAGACTAAGGCGATAACTAAACAAGGCAACAACACACAATCAAATGTCTGAAGGATTAGTAGGAAAATCGGGAATAGAGGATTTGGCGAGTCGCAAACAAAGTGCAAAGAGTAGAATGAAAGCACCAACAAGAACGAAAAGAATCTATAGGCATTAGTTCAAAATTTTTTTTTCTAAATCGTGATTGGAAAATCATGATCATTGTTTAACGCCTTATTTCGTAGTTAAAACTCGTTCGAATATTACCATATAATAGCCTATGCCTGTTACAATAATTTAGGAACATACTGAATTTGATTGGTGACTACATCCTACATTCTTCATTGCTGACTACATCCCTTACATGAAGGTCGGGCCAAATGCTCCAATTCCCTGATCCACATCCCCGGCATTGAAATGTTTCCTGTTTGTAATTCAACCGTCCTGTGGGCGTTTTACCATTCTTCCCGAAATTATCAATATGTTGACATTATTCATAATTTTCTCGTCCTTTTTTGGCTGCATTTTTTCACATTTCATCGTGTTATTTGGTGGCTATGGTGGCGTTACGTCTGTATTCGGGAAGTGCACTTACGTTATACCATTTGACCATTCATACCTGAATAGGAAATTAACTAACAGTAAAATGTTAAACAATCCGATAAACAAACACAACAGCTAGCTTTGTGTACCTCAAACGATGACAAATATGCAGCAATAAAGATCCACCCAAAACTAAAACTGGTAGAAAAACCCACCAAGTTTCCAAAAACCATCGGCCTTTGAAGGTAGTGATATCATTCAACCAGGGAAAGGCCACCTAGGTCAACCCTATTAGCCAAGTTAATTGCACCGACTAATAGTTCGAAAGTTAATGAAAACTTGAAGATTGCTACTCGCTGTAGCAATCTTTAAGTTTTCATTTAACGTCCAAAGTATTATTGGATGCGATTAACTTGGCTAATAGGATTGACCTTGGTGGCCTTTCCCTGGTTGAATGATATCACTACCTTAAAAGGCCGATCGTTTTTGGAAACTATGCAGGTTCTTCTACCAGTTTTGGTTTTGAGTGGATATCACAAATTTCGTAGAACTGTGAACGTACATGAGGTTACACCGTCTTATGTTCTTTACCTTTTTTCTAGAGAAATTTTATTTCTATAAATTTTCACATAATAATTTGAAATTTACCATTTCCAATTAACCGTTAGATTAGCCAAATTGACACGGCTTAGTTTATTGTATGCCCATTCTTCACATGCTTAAGTTGCTTCAATTCCCTTTTTGCACACGTTATCTAACAATTGCTGATTTCGTTTGCTTCGCTCAGTCAATCAGAGCAGTCCCTTTCAGTTGTGTTGTTTATCCCTGCACCTTCCCCTTATGTTTTTAAGATCCGTTCACATTTAGTCATGCAGAAACCCCCGAAGGTCGTTGTTACTAAAGCAGCAGAACGCGAAGCATTTCATTTTTAGGTTATTAACAAAAACCCTATTAGCTCGTGGATGCTCGTATTGTTGCGTAACCATCATCTAACATGCATCTCTTTCTTTATTATTATGCAATCCACGGCAACGTTAATGTTTCTGAATTTTGTCCTTCGTTACAGTTTAGTTTTTAGTTCGTCCAGGATTTTACAATAAATCTAAGGACTAGTGTTGATTGTTCAAGCCATTGTTGCTTGAAATCTTTGGTTGCAACTTGGAAAAGAAACAAAATTTAAATTAGCTGATGGTGAATTTCAAACCCTCCCACAACCCCCAAACCAACAAAAGGACCATGCTCAAATCACCATGCAACCGTGTGCAAATGTTCAGCTACGTTGGCCATCTCAATTTTGCGCTAGCCATGAACAATGAGTCTATGGGATTTAACATGGGGCCAGCGACTAGTTAGTAACATAAACACAACGTATTGACGCATCTTTCTCTCTGTGAATGGTGGACACTTAGCGTTTAACTTTCAGTTTTTCTTTATCCCTGCACCTTTCTCTTACATTTACCACAATTTGAAAGATTTCTGTCTCATTGGGATTTATCCTTAACATGCCAAAATATGCTTTTAGTTACTTACAGTTAACAGACACACGTCTGATAGTGAGGCTATATTTTTTATCAATAACAATCATTTTTTTAACAATCGTATGTCTACAATGGTATGATCGACTGTTACTTGGTGGCGACACACTAGCGTATGTCTAGATGATATAGTTCATAAAGCCTGTGCATGACTTTATTAGATATAGCCTCAAACCAAGACTTGTTAAGAATTCCCGCCAAACGTTTCCGCCGATAAAAGTGGTGATATCAAACGCCAAGCTCTTCGCCAAGTTAATCCCACCGAGTAATAGTTCGAAGATTAAATGAAATAAATGTAAATTGCTTACAGTACAATTTTCATATATTACATTAACGTTTGAAGTCGTCGTTGGTGGTATTAACTTGTCAAAAGAGCTTGGCGTTTGGTATCACGACTTTAAATTGCCAAAACGCTTAGCGGGAATCCTTAACAAATTTTGTTTCGGGAGATATCACACATTTTTGGTTCACATTGATAAAATCCCTTTTTTTTTTAGGAAGTTACGAGATGGAAAAGCCAATCCAGGTTTATGGTCCCTCTCATTTATTTTTTACTTTAGTTCCGTTTTGAGGATTGCAGTATGTTTTACACGGACTTAACATTTCAGCAACATGGTGGTATGTGAACCCTTACAGGAAATCTTTTACGTGTTCCTTTCCTGAATTGAATTTGGTTCTCTTAAACGTAACTGTAACAACGTCAAACGATTGTGTTTTTAACCACATACGTTACAAATTAATTGACGTTTAGGTTGCATTTTTGATTTCTAATGGGTGTACGTGTGTTTTATTCTTTGTCGAAAAGTCTACCAAACTCGCCATGTTAGGCAGTGGAAAAACAACAAATCTTCATTCGGCAGAACTGCAATGGCAGCAGCCGAGAGATGGGTGGTTAGTGAGTTTCTCCTGAGTATGAAGCCCAAAGGGATTGTGTCTCAACGTGAGATTTATGTGGGTCAGGTAACAGATGAACTGTTTGTTGCAGATAAAGTTGAGTTACATTCAAGAGTGTGACATTCAAACCAGCAACAATCAGATGGCCAACGATCGAGTAGACAATGGCGCTTTGATGCTGGATTCTAGTGTTAATTCAGCTACGTTGTCGGTTAATGACCAGGTAGGTGCAGTGAAAGATAGTGTCTATGTCTGGTGTGGAGTTGTGGCTGACACTCTGAGACAGTTCTTGTATGCTGGAGCAGGGCATGGGCGTGTGGCCAGCTCGAGCTTGCAGGGATGGTGGGTCTGAGTTGGAGCAGTTAAAGTTAGAGTTCGGTGACCGGAACTTATCGTGGCTCAAAAATTTTTACCATGGAAGCCTTTCCAATTTTAGCATAAAAACTGTTGTTGATCGTCTTAGGGGATCAGGCGGGTATTCCCTTCCACCTAAGAGATGGTCCGGCAGAGGTGGTCAGTCTTTGGTAGGTATTGGGGATACGCTGGCTACGTGCGAACAATGCATTCCAGGTAAGCTTCACTGATGTTGCTGCCAAGCTGAAGGTGGTCGCGGTGAAGTCCTAGTCCCTCAATGGGTTTACGCAAAAGTGTTTCATGTACGTGAGCACCTTCTTTGGGTGAGACTACATTGACTTCCACTTGAAACTTCCGTGTTTGACATCAATCGTGCGCTTGCGAACTATGGTTCTGTTGTCAGTCACAGGTGTGAATTTCACAGCATTGAAGGATTGTCGAGCCAACTGAACAGAATTTTTCCGCCGTTAGAAGTGGTGATATTAAACGCCAAGCTCTTTCGCCAAGTTAATCCTACCGAGTAATAGTACGAAGGTTAAATGAAATAAATAAAAAATTGCTTACACTATTGTATCCATATTGTGTTCCTCAAGTGACGAAATTCGGTCTGGTTGGATGATCTGCCTGACATCGTTGGTTTGAATGGTGTTCCGTCCTTGGTGTCCATTGCAGACAGGGCCTTGCATTGCCCCCGCTGTGGAATGCGTGGGTACCTGCAAAAATGTCCCAATGTTTATTATTTCACATGCAATTCAGCATTCCCTAGTGCCTCTCCGTGCGCTCACATCCGGTAATGAGCTGCCACAGTGGCAGGGGCAGCTGGGGGCAGCGGTGGTAAGAGTAGTGAAAAGAGCATCGAGAAGAGTGGTATGCCTCCAGTTGGTGATGGTGTCGGGTTGGTGTCTGGTCTGGTTGCAGAGTGGTATAAGTGGCTGGTAGTGGCGCTCAGGAGGTGGCCGGTGCGACCCTTTGGGCGGATGGAGTGTGTTGGTGTTGTTGCTGAGAGTGCTAGTGTTCTCCGTATGTGAGTCGACTTAAGTGTGATATCAGCCATCTCGGAGGCGCAACAAGAAGAATCCCGCTTAGCTACCTCGCCTCTCACACAAAAATTCAAAGCTGTGAGCTAGGTTCGACTTGCTTGGTAGTTGATGCGTGTTTAGAGGTGTAGAGGAGGTGGTGGGGGTTGGAGAGGCTGTTCCTGGTGAGAGTGCGTTGTCTGGTATTTGTGTCGGTAGATATGGGAGTACCCCTGTCCTTGGAAATGTGGATACCTTCAGTGTTGATAGTCTTGTAGTAGAGTTTTTACAGCCGTCCAGCATACATGTGTGTGGGGGTTGGTGCCGGTGGGGTTGGTGAAGGTGGTAATGTTTGTCTGGCAGCCTTTTTCAGCCCTGAGGTGCTCCTTCGTGACACAGGTGACTCTGGTGTTTCCGTGGGTTCTGTTTGTCGTCCTTTTGTCGACCATGGTAAGGTTTCACGTTGCAGCGTGATGATCATGGTTGGAGTGTTAGTTACATGGTTTTAGGTTAAGGTTATAGAACGAGTGTATAGCATCTGGGACGTGTAGATTCCGGTATGTTGAAATAAACAAATAAATAAGTATTGTTCAGTGGTGTACTATTGAAACTAAATTCTGAAACTCTGCGCCTAAAATAGTAATGATAACTCGGAGTTTATGCTTCTCCTAACCACCAAACCAGCAAAATGCATGTCCGGTGTTAAACTAAAGCTTTCTGCACAATTTCTGCTTTAGTCATCGCATGGAAGAATTTGTTGTCGTGAAACTAGTAATACCGTAGTAGCTAGTAGTAGCTATCAGTAGTTGCTAGTAATCTACCCCAAAACAAAATTTGTTAAAGATTCTCACTAAGCT
Organism: Lithobius niger; assembly: GCA_023313725.1. NCBI lineage: Eukaryota > Metazoa > Arthropoda > Chilopoda > Lithobiomorpha > Lithobiidae > Lithobius > Lithobius niger. The sequence goes on along the minus strand of JAHWFP010251913.1, from coordinate 22,817 downwards.
TTGCAGGCGTTTTGTGGTCGTGATATCAAATGACTTGGTCCTTCACCAAGTTTATCCCACCGAGAATAGTTCATAGGTTAAATGAAATATATAATAATTGCTTACTGCACAATTTTCAATTATTTCATTTAATGTTTGAATTCTTAGTCAGTGGGATTAGCTTGGCAAAAGAACTTTAAACGGTCGAAAAGCTTGGGGGAATCCTTAATAAGTTTTATTTTGGGAGATATGTTTTTGGTCCAAACTGATAAAGTCAATTCTTTTTCTTAGCAGTTACAAGATGGAAAGGCCATAGAGGTTTACAGACTCTTTCTTTTTTTGGCTTTAGTTCCGTTTTGAGGAGTGCAATCGGGTTTCACATGGACTTAACATTCGAGAAACACTGCGGTATCTGTGACCTTACAGGAAAGTTTAAATTACTTAAATTAATTAAACCTACCTTAAATATCGGACGAGTGTGGTTTTAACTGCACGCTGTTACAAAGTAATTATTTATGTTTACATTTTTTTTCTACGGTCTCAACAGATCAAACTATTTGTCCTATAAAGCTGGTTTTCAGCTCATTTTTTAGGTATTACTCTGTATATTTGCCCTTCTCATAATGCCTTTTCTAATTGGTCAAGTGGTTCAGGGGTTAATCGACCTCTAAATGACCCAATTGTTTGTTTTACATTGTTTTAAACCTTGTTATTAGCAATGCCAATCAGCAAACGCCAGCTGCAAGATGTAGACTGGTGTTTAAAGGGATTAAACATTAAAACAAGATAATCTATATTGCATTGTACGCCAAAGTAGCACAAAATTAGAACAAAAAAACTCGTTTGATACTTAAAGTAAAGTTTAACTGATCCGAAGTCAAAACAGCAAAGGATCACAAATAAACTTTACAGTGAGGTTTGAGATACTGCAGTGTTGCTGTACTGCTTAGTCCACGTGAAACCTTACTGCTATACATAACTATTATACACGTAAATATAATTAATTCCAGAGCCCAAATTTCAAAACTTTTCATGACCATAGGAAGTATAATGTAAGGCTGCACACTCGATATTCTCTTTGCTAAATTGTTCAGTTTTATTCAGTCACATCGTCTACTTTCCATGCATAAAGGACTGCGACTTACCCTACTAGCTACAGAGAAAATGTTCCCATTACTATTAGCATATTCCACGATCATCACCAAATCACAGGGACAAATATTTGATCGTATTGGAGTCTATCTTCCCAAACCTGTTTCACTCACGGACAACTTTACACAGCATTTTCCAGAGTTGTTAGAAAACAAGGATTGTGTTAGTACTAGCATTCGCCCGGGGTTTTCTTTCACCCGTGGTTTGGTTTGGCCCGTGGTTGTTTCCCATTTTTCGATCGGTGTTGCGTTAACATTAACTGCGACTCGCTATTTTTCTTCCTGTAAGTTTCCCTTTTCCTCCCATCTTCTCCCACCCCTTTCATCACATCATATCCCTGCCCTCACCCTCCCCTCTCCCCTTTCCTCCCTTCCTATCCTGTTATCCACACAGACACACTGCTTATCGGTTTGGCTTGTGACGTCATTTATCATTGTTGCCAGAACGTTGACTGAGCTTGGCTGTTGTTTGGGATGTTGTTGTTTAGTTAATGGATAATCATATGCTTATTGGTCAAAGACGCAATGCCCCCCCACGGGCATTTGCCATTCAGGCCCTCCTCCTCACTCTCAATTTATCGCTTTGGCTTGCGCAGTCTGTACCGTGTGAAAAATAACTGTCCTTCGTGCGTGACGTCATTTAGGACATTCCTCTGATGACAATGTGGCAAATTCAACTTCTTTTCAAGGCAACAACGGACCAGTTTCAACTTCTAGCCAAAGAATTGACACACTCGCCGGTTTTCATTGTAGGGGTTCACCTTCCGGGGGTCGTCGTTGCTTCATTTCTTCTATGAGACTTTGGTTTATAATGTAAGAAGATTAAAAAACGCTTTAGCGTATAAAATACAGCTGTAAGGCTATACAAGGGGCTACAGCGACTATCTAGTCGCTTTGGTCTTCTGAAAAGTTCCTCCACTTTCAATGTTGAGGCGCGCACCTCTATCATGCATTACAACAGCTATCTATTATTATATAATCTAAAAACAGTAACCATCAGAATTGCCCGTTACAAATGTGTTAGTTTTTAAGCTAATTTTACGTTTTAGGTATAATTGTTAGCGTTTAGGCCTAATTTACAACTTTAATTTCGTAAGTAGCGACTAACGGAGATTTGGATTGTATACAGTAAGCCTATTCATTTTTGCAACACGGTATGCCTCCGCCCACACAGTTACAGTGTTACAACGTAGCGTAATATAGATCAGTGGTAGTAGGGAAGGAACAGGAGAAACGCTGCAGCAGCGACTCGTAGCAACTATTGACGTTGCCATGGTAACGTGATTTTAGATCTAATTTTCAATTTTTAGGCCTAATTTTTTTAACGGCAGTTTTGGTTTCGTAAGTAGCAGATAGGCCTAATGGAGAATTTGGTTTGATCGTAAGCCTATTCATTCATGCAACAATGCGACAAGGCTCTTTTAAACGAAGCTAAAATGTTTTTGTTTTTACAGCTGCGTTAGCACAAATCTTTAGGATTTCAATTCGATGATGAAATGTTATTATTTAATTTAGTTACGTCGAAGAAGTCTATTAGCTATAAGGAGGCAACGATATTTTAATTTGCCATGTTATTTAACTAACTTTTGACACTGAATCGAACGTTGTAAACAGTGGTCGTCAATTTCTGGTACCGTTGCGAAGTTGAAAAAAGCGACGGACGGACGGACGAACAAAGTCGTTGCAATAGTCTTCTCAGCCGGCACGGCTGTACAGAAGACTAATAAAACCGAACGCCAGAGGAACACATACAAAGGAACACACACACGAAAAAAAAACATGTAAGTCACAAGCGTCACACTAATACGTGTAAAAGAATCTACAATGTCCCAAAAAAAACAAGCTAGAGCTTCTTTTACACGTATTAATGTGACGTTGACAGCTTATGTGTCTTTTTTGTTTTTCTTTTCCTTTAGAGCTTTAGGCTTACATCTGTATTTTATTCGATTAAGCGTTTTTTTATAATATCTATATTTCTTTCTTGACAGGGCCGGAACTACATTTTTGTGGCCCGGGCGAAACCATGATAGCAGGGGCCTCTATCAACCAAAGGACTTTTTTATTATTCCTTTACGGATTGCCCTTTAATTTTGATATATCCGTTATTTTTAGAAAGCATGAAATGAGTTTCCAATTGCCGGTTGGAAAATATCCACTACCTGTAAATTAAATTGCATTCAGTTCCTGAGTGCTCGTTACCCTGGAGGATTTTAAACTCTCTAGATACGCCCAGCTCAGACACCCACCTGTGCTTGCGCGGGTCCAGCGCACGCAGGCCCTCCATAAATAGTGCTACGGCTTCAGCCAGCCATCTCTTTTCCTCCACGCAACCCTCACGGTTGCTTCGCTCTGTTACCCGCCATCTTGGTTTTCGTTCGTCGTTCATCGTTCGCCGTTCACCGATCTTTGAAGCCCATCACATCGTTCGTCATTCCCGTTCGCCGGTCTTTGAAGCTCATCGCACCGTCCGACGCTCCCGTCGCCGTTCAGCGTTCTTTGCAGCTAATCGCACCGTGCATCTTCTTGCTCACGTCTGTCCGCCTTAAGCTCATTCCCGTTCGCCGCTCGTCAGTCTTGAAGACCACTGCATCGTTCATCAGTCTTGAAGCTCAACGCAAGCCCCAGAGGCCACCGCGTCAACATCACTGCCGTAGCTTCCATTCGCCGATCCCGTTCGCAGTCCACCCGCTACTACATGAAGAGGCCTTCCGTTCGTCGTTCCCGTTCGTTGTTCCCGTTCGCAAGACCCGCCACTACATGAAGAGGTCTTCCGTTCGTAGTTCTCAGTCCAGCCACCGCTATATGAAGACGTCCAAGCTAGTAAAGCATTCACCGTTCGTCGTTCGCCGTTCACCTGCTACACAAGGAAGACTCCCGTTCGTTCCCGTTCGGCGTTCATCATTCGACATTCACCTGCTATGTAAGGAGACTGCTGCTCGTTCTCGTTCGCCACTGCCTTTATGCTCCTTGCATCGTTGTTCCTTCGGCCACTCGGAAACTGGTTCCCGTCCTCATCCCTTGTGCATCATGTACTGTTTTGACTGCCGCAAGACCTGCCCCTACATGAAGAAGTCTTCCGTTTGTCGTTCGTCGTTCCCGTTCGCCATTGGTCGTTCCCGTTCGTCGTTCCTGTTCGTATGACCCGCCATTACATAAAAAGGTCTTCCGTTCGTTGTTCGTCGTTCCCGTTCGTCATTCGTCATTCCCGTTCGCAAGACCTGCCACTACATGAAGAGGTCTTCCGTTCGTCGTTCCCGTTCGCAAGACCCGCCACTACACGAAGAGGTCTTCCGTTCGTCGTTAGTCGTTCCCGTTCGTCATTCTCGTTCGCAGAACCGCGCTACACAAAGAATTCATCATTTCGTTCGCTTGTTCGTTTGTTGTGGTCTTCTATCAACAAAGGATTCTCCTGTTTAAGAAGATGTGTCCGTCGTTCGTGGCATCGTTCGTTACCGTTTACTGCTCCGTTTGCCCGCAATCAATTCCACCCATGCTGCTGTCTCTGCTGCTGCTTTCACAAACACTTCTCGCAGCCGTCGTTCGCTTGCTCTGTCGCCACCATCCTGTTTCATCAGCCGGCAGGAGACCTCCGTTTGCCGACCGTGGACTCGACGTTTGCCGCCGCTGCTGCCGTACATGCCGTCACTGCGTCAACATAGTCACCGGGAGACCATTGCCCATTCGCCCGCTACACCAAGAGGACTGCCGCTCGTTTTCGCCCGTTGCTCGTTCGCCGCTCACCCATGAAAGGTTTAGGTGCGTTCGTTCTTTCTTTTGCAGGTCATCCCCTCAGGAAAGTATACCTCCACAAAAATGATGACTTTCACAAGTCAAACACTTCCTTTCTTCGTTCGTTCACCCAATTGCCAACTACTCACCACTGACACATCGGGCTACTGTGGCTGCACCGTTCACCTCATAATGGATGCTGCCCACGCAGTCCTCTCCCGGAAGACTTCTCCCTTCTCTGCTTTCCAGCCTATCACGCTCGTCACGCCCTTCGACGTCTTGCTGAACACAGGTTCTCATCATTCCAGACGTCCCGTTCACTACAGTCAAGCAAGTGATGCGTTCCCGGCTCTGTCACTGTTCCTCTTCATCGATTCACCACTCGCAGCTTACCTGAAGAATCTCTGCTCGGGCCCAACTGTCTTTCAAGCCGTTCGCCGCTCACAGCCAGTTCGTCGCCCGCAGCCATCTCATTAACATGCACCCACTCGCCGTTATAGGCCAACCTGAAGATCTACTGCTGAGACGCCTCTTCCGTCACTGGTCCGGCCACTGTTCATGCCTTGCCGTCACACCCATTCGTTCCTGTTGTCTGCCATTCCTTCTCGTTCACGTTCGTCATGGGAATCTTTGAAGCTCATTCACGCCGTTCGTCGTTCTCACCCATCGCTGGCCGATCTTTGACGCGCATGCATCGTTCGTCGTTCCTGCTCGTCTTTCACGTCCATTGAAGCTCACGACATCACTCATTGTTAGCCAGTCTAGCCACTCATCACCACACGCCAGCTTCGTTTTGCCGACTTTCACCGTCAACATGCCTCTTTTCCCGTAACTAGCCAACTTGACGTTCGTCTTTTCCTTGCGTTCTGTGGCACCCTGCTCACCATTCAAGCCCTTTTACGTCCATGCTCCCGTTCATTGTTCGCTCTTACATCCTTCACTTGTCCTGTTCTGCATCCGTCAGCTTTTCACCACTCAGGCCCAGCCCCATCTTCGTTCGTGGTTCCGCTCATCGTTCGCTAGCCTGTTACCGCTCAAGCTCATTGCGTTCGTGCACCCTTTTACCATTCACTTGGCCGACCTTCAAAACCATAGCCACTCGCACGTCCATTCGTCGTCCGCCTACTGCTCATGATCCACTGGCCTGATCGTCATCTACAAGCCCTCCACTGGTAACCACCATGCTCTCCGAGCCACTCATTGCATTTCGTTCAAGCATCGAAGCTGTCCACAGCAAACCATGCTGAATACCATGCTTTGGGCCCGTTTCGGACTCGATTGTTCGTCCACCGGGGGTTAACCGAGTGCTGCTGACATCCACCCCTCTCACCACTAACCCGGCCTCCTCGATCAATCAACCACCTTACGGGACAACAACCACCTGGCACCGCCTTAGAAGCTTACAGACTCCAGACGTCCACTGCCAGACTATTGCCTTGCTTTTGCCTCGTACCTTGGAACCTCTGCGTGAGACTTCTCATGATTGCCCCGTACTTTGTTCCATCTCACCTTCCTCATACCACCTCGGCTTGGTTTCATGGAGGGAAGGTCTACTCATATTGCCAACCCTTTTCTGAATGAATGTTCACTCACCTGTCTTGGAACGAAATCCGACAACATCGCAATGTCTCCATCCCACAAGCTCCCGTCGCAGGCGTTCGTCCCAAACTCCATTCTCGTTCACCAACACGTTCAATTTCCGTCAACACCCACGCATTGTCACTTAGCTGGCCGTCACCAATCGAATCATGATGATTTTTCACGGTGCCCTAGTCCATCCCACCACACCACTGTGACCGCCTTGGTTTCTTGACTCTTTAAAATTCATGGAAACCCGTCTCCATCACCAACCACCTGCTGCATCATGATGAAGCTGAAGTTCCACCGTCACTTCAACCCAACTTGATCATGGACGACAAATGCTCAACTCCTTCGCACTGCCGAAGTAACGCCCTTTCTTTGCGCACCTCTGAAGAGAAATTGACCACACACAACGCTCCTACAGGTCCTCCAAGTTCCCCAGCAACGTGCCTGGACTCCCGTTTCTTGCTCACCTTCCACGACCTTGATGAATTTCCGGCCGGCTAATGGTTTTTAATCATTTGGCCTTACGCCTCACATTCCACTGGTTAAGTCTCGATCATTCCTAATCTTGGGAATTCGACTTATCCAATATTTCTGTTAACTCATCAATCTGTCAATCATGACGAAACACCTTGTCACCATGACTAACCACACGGCTCCTTATGCAACACCTAATCTGCTTGGATGCCCTCACCAACTACAACCGAAACTTTCCGAACCACAACCAGCGATTCATCATCACTCCGCATCACTCATTACCACCAACGATCTCTCACTCAAACGAGTGGCAGTATCGCACTTCCACTGAGTCAAACTGTACCTCGACGATTTTCTCCACTCTGCATTCAACTTCGCCTTGATCATTATCCTTCAAAAATTCACGCTCATGACAGTGTGCCCGGCATTTGCCCCTTCACATGCTACCATTCTAGATTTCTTTCGGTCCACCCACATGCTACGTTCACTTCCCGGTCTTGCTGTTCCAATCTCGATGGCTCTGGGGAACAACGTTTCATGACCCTTCGCCAACTCTGCAACCGCATCATACAATCACTCAAATCCTTCTCATGCTTCATCCGTCATCGGAAACTCACAATCCCTCTTCAACCTGCTTAACTGCTCTTAAATCACAGCACCCATCCAACAATGGTCTGCCACTTCTTCACACCTCTCTGAGGTTCGATTTCTCTACAAAACCTCAACACCAATTTTGCTAATCTTCAAGAACCTAACTTCCGCAACTAAAGGCCTCATTTACATCCTGTGAACTTACTGCAATTCAGTCAAATCGTTAAACCGTCAACCGAAAACCAAAAACCAGAAAACCAAACAAGTCGTGGAATCTGGAAAACTCGCCTGAACTTCCTTACCAACTCGTTTTGGTTCCCTCCCCACTCCGACTGCCTTGAGCAGAAAGTCGGCCGTGACCAGAAAATATTGCGCCTGCAACCAATCAACCACACCTCTGTCACTGGGGACCCAGCTCACACCCTTGGGGGCCCGTCATGATGGTGCCCGCCACCTATACTGACGAGGTCTGCTGTAAATGCAATTTAATTTACAGGTAGTGGATATTTTCCAACCGGCAATTGGAAAGCCCAATTTTACCTGGGGAGAAGGTCAAAATTGGTTTCTATTGCCTAAGGAAAATATACACTACCTGTAAATACCCACCCTGAGCTGAGCTGGGCGTATCTAAAGAGTTTAAAATCCTCCAGGGTAACGAGCACTCAGGAACTGAATGCAATTTAATTTACAGGTAGTGTATATTTTTCTTAGGAAATAGAAACCAATTTTGACCTTCCCCCAGGTAAAATTGGGCTTTCTCTGTCTTTTCTATCTCTAGATGAGAGAAAATTTCGAACCCATATTGCTTTCCATCACAAGAATACTGTTGTTATATTAAAATAGCATGTGAAAAGCCCTAGGCCCTGTCCATACCTACGGTTTAAGCTAAAGAACTTGATAATCAGTTAAGTGGTTCGATCTACAAGTGAGAGCAAAAAGTCCCAACAAACATAACAACAAGAAATGGCCATACTGTGGACGACGAACGGCTCAAATGTTTTCATTACAATTTGTAATGGAGTGAAATACAGCCCCAAATACTGAATTTCGTTGATCTATGTCAATTCTGGGCGAAACTATACGATTTTAAAGTTTGACGTTTAATATGGAAGTTCATGCTGAGTCTTACATAGAGAGAGAGTGGAGAGTAAAGGGTTTATTACACACAAGAAAATGAAACAACTACAAAGAATATAAAGACAAATAGTCTTATCAATCCCAGGTACAGGTAAAAATAGGTACATAAAAAAATTAAGTTATCAGAAGTGAAAGTAAAAAAATCTAAAAACTAGTAGTAAGTAAAAATAAACACACGAAGGTTGGTCTCAGCACATATGGGGGAGGGGGAGGGGTTGAAATTAAGTTAAATTACTTAACAGTAGCTCTTCCTAAAGTGTCTTCTTTAAATTAGATTTGAACGAATGCAGGGATGACAATTGCTTTAGGTGCTCAGGTAACATATCCCATTGGCGCATGGCCCTGTTGCTATAGTTACACTGTGATAGTTTGGTTCTGTGGTACGCCACGTGAAGCATTCCGGCTGTCCGGGTCTGGTGATTATGGAGATTATAATTGTATATAGTTTCCCCAAATTTGTATGGTATAAGATTTTTCAAGGTTTTGTATGTAAAAATAATTTGATTATATGCCATAAGTTTGAAAACTGGTAGAATCTTCTGTGCAGTGAAGAGTGGAGTTGTATGGTCAAAGCGTCTGGCAAAGGTCAATATTCTAACTGCTGCTTTCTGAATTAAATGAAGCCTATGCAGGTTACTCTGGAAAGTGTTGCTCCAGACTACGTACAATAATTAAAATAAGGCAAGATAAATGAATTGTACAACATCAAGAGTGTTGTAGAGTTTAGGTATTGTTTCAAATGCCTTAACATTCCAACACTCCGCGACAGCTTGCTTCGTAATTGTCTGATATGCTCGTTCCATGATAAATGGTCATCAATGGTAACTCCAAGGAACTTCACATGAGTTGCTTGTTTTAACTGCACACCTTGAAGACTAATGTTTAGTTGTGTTTTATCATAACGACGTTGCCGAGGACATATAACCATATAATTCCTTTTTGAAACGTTTAAAGTTAGCTTGTTTTCGAGAAGCCAAGTTGTAACTTTTGCAAGTTCGTTGTTAATAGTACATTATAACCAGGAGCGCATTATATACACGTCCTCTTATATTTATGCTACCCCTGTTATAACTCATTGAGGTTTCTATTTGCTGCATGTGTTGTGGTGTCATCAGCAAACAAAACGTATTTAATTATATCAGATACCTGAGTAATATCATTTATGTAAAGAATAAACAAAAGTGGGACAAGAATCGATCCTTGGGGAACACCACAAGTAATGCTTTTTTGGTCGCTGTGGGTGTTGCAGATATTAACAAGTTGTTTTCTACTGGTTAAATAGCTTTTAATCCAAGAATGTGCAACACCCCGTATTCCATAGAAGTCTAATTTGGTTAATAAGATATTGTGATCAATAGTGTCAAAAGCTTTTTTGAGGTCTAAAAAAATAGTAATGAAAAATTCCTGATTTTCTACAGCCTTGATAGCTGCATCAATCAATCTTGTGAGAGCAAGCTGTGTGGAGCGCTTATGCCGAAAGCCAAACTGTTCATCAACCAATAATTTGTGTTTTTCTAAAAAAGTTATTAGTCTATTATACATAACACGTTCAAAGATTTTTGAGAAGTACGGAAGCACAGAAATCGGCCTGTAATTACTAACATCAGTTCGGGAACCATCTTTGTAAATTGGAGTGACTTTAGCTATTTTTAACTCTTCAGGAAAATGGCCGTCTTTAAAAGATGAGTTAATAATATGCGATAATGGCTGTGCTAGTAAAGACTGTATAGGTTCAAGAAGTTTGGGTGAAATCTCGTCAATACCAGGTGCAGAATTACCAGATATATTCTTCATAATATTGAGAACCGCCTTGATAAATAAAATCAAACTACTTCAAGGCAAGGTTTAATTTTTGAAAATGATCCGAATATTTATGCTTATAACTCTGTTTATAGAGAAATACTAAAATAAACAACATTATTTAGAATTTGTGTTTATTATTGTGTACATTTGTACCGTTTTATTTTGTGTGTTGTTACAGTGAAAGGTAATAGATAATGATTTAAATAAATGTAGCAAATATATACTAACAAAGCAAAAACTTCAATGTACTGTATTTTATTGCATAAAAGTAGACTAATATAAATGAGTAGCTGACCTTAGCATAGCATACGCAATTTTAGCAAACAACCTCTTCCTGCCCCTCCACTCCCTCAACCCACGCCCTACGTTCGGTACATATTCCCACCCCTGTATTGCCCACCCGCCCATTGGTTCTGTTGTTTCGTATTAGCGTTCTCTAAACCTGTACACCCTCCCAAACACACCCCGTCATTGTGTGTTCCTACCCACCCATCCCTTCTTCCCCTCCCTTGGAACCCCTGCTGCAAATAGCATTTTCAATGGAGGGCGCCACTGTTATTTTCAGTGTGGCTGAATTGTCCGTTTCCCCGTTTTGAGACCAAACGCGATAATACCGTAGAAACCTTCGTGCATGCAGTGATTGTTACTCAAACAACTTTGAAACTATTCAACTCGGCTCTAATAGCCAGCACTATTGAAGCGATATTTCGTTGTCGGGTGCTCGCCCTTTTTCTTTGCGACTGTGACAAGAATGAACCCTCTCGACCACTTGCTGGTTGCTACATGGTACATCCTTGAACTTATGGAACTCGGCTCAGTTGCCTGGATACGTGGGCCTCATGACGAGGCCTGAGGTTCTGAGGGACCGCTTAATGGCTGAGGCCTTTAATGAGAATTTTGCGAGTGTTTTCAACTCTCCAAGTGGCCCTCTCCCCCTGTCTCCCGACAAATAGTGTCAATACATTTCAGTTCTGGCAACAAGCTGCATACTGCACATGGAAGTTGTGTACACATATACCCCTTCCACACTGGGAAAAAAAAGTGTGGACCCGGCCGGAGCCCGCCCTGGACCTGACGCTGACCTTTCCACACTCGACGCCAACTTAGGTCCGGACTCAACCCGACTTTCAAGTCCTGCTCGAGGTCGGGACTTGAGACGTCGACCCCCACACCGTGTTTCAGTGTGGAAAGGGTCGAAGAGCGGGCCCGCACTTAAGGGAAACGTTTTGACACTTGGAGCGCTGATAAGCAATAGCGAGATAGAGGAAAGCAGCAGGAGGGGACGAGAGAGGGAGGAGAGTTATCTACAACGATAGTCCCGAAAATGTAGCGAGAGAAAGATTAACTAAAGTCCGCACCTTGGACGCGATGTCGGAGTTCAATGTGGAAAGGGTAAGGAAGGAAGGGTGTCAGGTGTTCCCTGTGAGTGCGAGTCGAGGCCTGTACCCCGAACACCGCATTTGGGGTGCAGTGTGGAAACGGCTATAGTAGTTTCCAAATCAACCAGGAGACACTCCCGGAAGTTATGACGTAATCCGTGATGACGTCATCAACTAAGCCACTGTGCGATGTACTAAATATCTATCATCTCCAGAATCGATCGATCCTAAGGTGAGATCTATTGTTAAAAAGATAATATAATTTTATAAAAGAAACGCTTGAACAATGTATGACATAAATCTATTAGTTTTGGTTTACTCTGAAGAAAAACATAGTATGACTGCTGTGTGGTATGCTAATTCTCAATTATCTCCGGAACTAATCGTTAAATCTTTTCGTGCGAACTATCGTTGGAAAGATAATTTAATTTGCTAAAAGATATACCGGAAAAATGTATGCTATAAATCGAATAGTTTCTGCGTAATTTGAAGGAAAAAGCATGATGACCTCCTCAAAATGGCCACCATGCGATACACTAAATCTCGTGTATCTCCGGATCTAATATATCAATCTTATAGTCTAACTTACCGTTGAAAAGATAATGAAATTTGTTTAAAAAATTGCCAGAGCATTGTTTGTCGTAATATATATATATATATATATATATATATATATATATATATATATATATATATATATATATATATATATATATACATATATATTAGTTTTTTGTTTAATATATAGAAAAACATATTATAGCTTCATAAAAATGACTGGCATGCGATATACTAATCTGTAGTATCTCCGGAACGAATATGTAATTGGCAGAGCGAGCGAGCGAAGCAAGCAAAGCCTATAACGGACTTCAAATTGCAAAATGTTGGTTGGTTGGTTGCACATTTTTGGTCTGGGTGGAGCCAAAACGAAAAATCGGGTTGGAATGAAATTTGTTACGACGCTTGATACCCCAAAAAGTATTGCTGAGCCAAAATTTGCCGTAATTCGAACAATGTTACGGGAGAAATAACAAATTTTCCAATTTATTGTAAAAATTTATTGTATTCTAAAACTCACCATTGCAAATTTAGAATCGTGAATAGTTCAGAAATTCCGACGAAGCAAACGCCATGGTGGTTGTAGTCAAGTGAACTTAAAGAAACAAGACAAATTAAATTTTGCTTGCTTCTTTCTAGCTGATAATCTTTTTCGACGTAACTCAATGAAATAATAACATTTGATCGTTGCATTTAACCACTACAGGAAGAAACGCAAACATAAAAAAAAACAAAAGGATTCCATTAACAACACATATTATTTTCATTTGAAAACAAGGGGCTACAGCGACTATCTAGTCGCATTGGTCTTCTGTACAGTTCGTCCACTTCTAATGTTGAGGCGCACACCTCTATCATGCACTACAACAGCTATCTCTATTATATAATCTAAAAACAGTAACCATCAGAATTGCCCGTTACAAATGTGTTAGCTTTTAAGCTTATTTTACGTTTTAGGCATAATTGTCAGCGTTTAGGCCTAATTTACAACTTTAATTTCGTAAGTAGCAACTAACGGAGATATTTGGATTGTATACAGTAAGCCTATTCATTTTTGCATCACGGTATGCCTCCGCGAACTCAGTTACAGAATGCCACGTAATGCGCAATGTAGCCTAATATAAATCAGTGGTAGTAGGGACGGGACAGGTGAAACGCTGCAGCACCGACTCGTAACAACTATTGACGTTGCCATGGTAACGTGATTTTAGATCTAATTTTCAGTTTTTAGGCCTAATTTTTTTAACGGCAGTTTTGGTTTCGTACGTAGCAGATAAGCCTAATGGAGAATTTGGTTCGATCGTAAGCCTATTCATTCATGCAACAATGCGACAAGACTATTATAAACGAAACTAAGATGTTTTTGTTTTTAGGGCTGCGTTAACACAAATATTTAGGATTTCAATTCGACGATGAAATTATTTAATTTAGTGACGTCGAAGAAGTCTATTAGCTATAAGGAGGCAACGATGTTTCAATTTGCCATGTTATTTAACTAACTTTTGACACTGAATCGAACGTTGTAAACAGTGGTCGTCAATTTCTGGTACCGTTGCGAAGTTGAAAAAAGCGACGGACGGACGGACGGATAAAGTCGTTGCAATAATAGCCTTTTCAGCCGGTACGGCTGTACTGAAGACTAAAAAAAACTCTTAAAAAAAGTTGCTTCAGCATGGCGACGAAAGTAACGTTTGCACTAGCGATGAGAATCCCTAATATGAAACCTGAAATCGTCGTATCAAGGCGAAGCGGTATATATAAAACCAAAGTTTCAAAATTTTACCACAGCACGAAACAATGATATTCCTGCCTCTCACAGTTTGTGGATTCCTCGTTGTCACGGTAACGTGAAGTCTCGAAACCAAATGTGTTGCATGAAAGAATTGGCATACTCTCGAACGCACCTGTTGTTAGCTGCTACTTAAGAAATTAAATCGGAGGTAAATATTAGGCCTAAACGATAAATTTAGGCCTAAAACCTAAAACTAGGCCTGAAAGCTAACACATTTTTACCCTACAATTGTGATGGTTGTTTCGTGTAGATTATATAATAGAGTTCGCTGTAGCAGTGCGTGATAGTGGTGAGTCGCTCACAATTTCGTTGGTGGCGGTGTCAAATTTTATACTAGGAGCAGTATTGTGAACCTTTTGAATCTTCTGATTATTGTTAAAATCTATTGTACTGATGATTGTCTGGCTTGCAGTGAAATGCCTTATTATTAATATTTTAATATGCAAACTACATTTTGCACAGCAGTGTTTCTGTAAACAATGCAATAATTATTGCCAGGGGCAGCTCAAACAGCAGTGGCCATACGTGCTGTTTAATTTTACTCGGCGGTGATGCCCCTCATCCTTAGTGTGGGATGTGAACAGAATCTACAAATAACTAAACAGAAATTAAAGGTACATTCCTCCAAATGCCATTTTTCGTGAGCCACCACATCAAGTACGACCCAAAGGTCTATTTCCTTACCGTTAGTCAATCCATTGGTAAAAATCCATTTTAAAATATGGCGTTTAGGAGATTTTGATTGTTAACTATATTTACTGCATTCCGCACGTATATGATGCTTTGCACGCTTACAACAACAATGACGTATAGTCTCAGTGTGCGCATTTACTAATTTGCTAATAATTACCAGAAGATCAAAAATCTAAAAAACTAATAAAGTAAAAATTAAAATTAATTATTTCAATAGATTGCCGAAGCTAAATTACATGACATTAGCCTAGAAAATTATAAATTGTGATGTTAAATTACAAAAATCATTTCTGTTTGTGACGACACAATTGATGCGTACATGCTGATTCGTCTATTAGGCGCAGCCACTATCTCATTTGACCTTGGTGATGATAATTGCGCGGATGGCGATCTGCGCATGGCTGTTATAAGGCAGGCGAAATGTTATAAGGCAGGCCGGATGTACCTTTAAATTCTGGAGCAAACGAAAGCTTGTTCATAACTTTGACATAGTCCTATATTTAAAAAAAAGCAAAATAAGAAAAAGGGCAGCAAAGTAGCGCAGCACGTTACACCAAAAGGCAAAGAGCTCAACTTAGCCCAGTGAGTAGTGCACCCAGATTTTTAAGGAGCATTAACAAATGTGGTATCGTCATTAAAATAAAAACTAAATATAATTTGAAATGAAGATCTGTTCGCTCCGCCTACAATAGGCCCAAAGCCTGTTTCCTAATAGTTTTTGGTGACAAACTCACGGTTATCCCGAGACGATTTGCATAACCGAGCCATGGGTTAAAAATCGATAACCGTCCGTTTAGTCTCCTATAAATGACTAAATGGTTGGGCCGTCAAGCTAATTCGTATTTAATTAAAACGTGTCTGTGTTTGTGTTTTATGAAAATTGTTCCTAGAAAACGTTGATCATCAGTATCCTCGATATGAATGAACGGTATACCATTTTAGTTTGAGGATGGGGAAGTGTGTGATAGACGGACTGGTTGTTTGACTCAACTTTGTGGAGGGAGGGGGGGGGAGTTAGAAGGAAGCGTCAGTTGGCAAGCTGGTTTTATGCTGGAAGCTAGCTCGTATTTATCGAAACTGCTGGGAGCGAATAATTCAATATGTGAGACAGCAGGGATAAAGTGATATTGGTGGGACATTATAGGAAGGTAAGTAATTAATTTTGTGCGTTTGTAGTTTGAGAATTGTTAAAAAAAAATACGGTAATAGGGTATCGATCGATATGAATGAAGGTCATTCCATTTCAGTTTGTGGAGAGTGGGGGGGGGGAAGTAACGCGGAGTGAATAAGCTTAGGTATGGGCCAGACATGTGAGAGTTTGCAGGGATAGGATTTCATACCTGTTAATTTATTTCTTTTGTACGTTTTTATTGCATTACGTTTTTTTTGCACGCTGTATTTGGTTGTTGGTGTGTGCGTACTCGGTCACGTGATCCGGTAGTGTCAAAAGTGTGGGTTATCGGCAAAAGTGAGGGGTATCTTGATTACCCATACTTTTTTGCAAAGACGCACACTTGCGGTCACAGTTAATGGGATTTGAGCGTGGCGTTAAGTTAGTGTGACATCACAGCCGTGGTATAAATCAATCTTATCTTGTAACCACTTGTTGGAAATATATTTGATTTGCCAAAAGAACTGCAAGGGCAATGTATGCCGTAAGTCTCTTTTGTTGAAGTTGGAGAAAAACATAATCTACACGTAATTATTGCTACTTTATGTGTGTAATTAAAGTTGGTGTTATTCTGCATTTTGTTATTTATAATGTATTCACTTGTGCTGCAATTGATAATATTGATCATAAGATTCCAAAATAAGATTGATCAATTAATTCCGTAGATACACGAGATTTAGTATATTGCATGGTCGCCATTTCAAGAACTACATAATGTGTTTTCCTTAAAATTACGCAGAAACTAATAGATTTACAGCGTACATTGTTCCGGCATATCTTTTAACAAATTAAATTATCTTTCCAACAATAGGTCGCATGATAGGATTGATCAATTAGTTCCAAAGATAATACAAATTTAGTACATCGAATAGTGGCCATTTTGATGACGTCATCATAGCTATATGTTGTCACTTCAGGGAGTGTCTCCCGGCGTATTTGGAAACTACAACATGTGAGCAGCTTTCATGTGAAATATGAAGCTTGTTGCCGGAACTAAAATGTGTTTTCACTAACGTGGACTATGTGGTGTGGGACCTCAGAGGCTGACGCCTAATTGTCCTTATTTCCTCCTGTAGAGTCTCGGGTGCACCAGGATTGACTGCATCACCTATGGTCAGCTGCTGAGTCTCGACAGAAAGGGTCGGGCAGCGTATTTACAAACGTTACTCCTACTTGGAACCATTGGTAAATCACGTCGCCTAATTGGCGCTCTCAGTCACGTGACTCAGAGCAGACTACAACTAATGCATCATAGAACGGCTGTCGTTCTCTCATCTGTTGCCAACGAAGTTTTAACGCTATCCTAGTGCGAATATGGATAGAAGTAGTGCATTGAAATTGACCCTAGCTGCGCATTCATTTTAAAAGCTATATCACAATGTCAACATACTATAATTTGTCTTCGTAATGAACGTTGAAAATTATGTCAACAGCGCGGCGGTGACACTGCTTCAGACTGGCACTTGCGAGCTCATCATGCTGTTCTCGTAGGTTATGGGGAGCCATTTGTGCTTGTATGAGGAATGTGATGCAAGGCAACATTCGAGTGAAGAAAATAATTGAAGCACCTCTACTCAATACGTTTAAAAGTGTAATTTAGCTGTAAATTTGTTAGCTGTAATAATTTTTAATAAATTGGCAGATTTCCTTTGTTAGATGGCGCCGTGGTATTCTCATTCGTTTTTCAATCGATGATAGTGCCACCACAGTGTTCCCCCTCTTTTCCTAATAAACATAATATACATATCATTGTACGCACATCATTAACACTTACAGGAAAGATGTAAGTGTTACCATTGCAGTAACCAATTCCCAAATCACCGAGTGTATAAACGACCAAACAGCCAGAATGGCGAACAAGATTTCCGTGCTGTATGCGATTTGGTAACCACGCTAAGCATGTTGCAGGTGTGTTACGCGTACCGATATAAATTGCGGTAACTAGCCTACAACCACACCCAAAAAAATTTCTTTCCAATCTATTATAACCATCGACAATCAAGAGATCTAACTGCCTTTGAGTTAGATATGTAATATATTACACGATGGCACCAATAATGCCACCAAGTGAAGCAAATGCGACGTGGTGATCTGCTCTGGCGACGCGATTTGCCAATAGTGCCGAATAGGAGTAACGTTCGTAAATATACGGACAGGCGGAGCTTCTCGGCATCATTCAGGACTGCTTCAATTGTGGGGAGCTTTCTGGGACTTGGCTTTTTTCTGTTCTGACCCCAGTGCTGGGCAGAGGAAAACCAAGGTCCAGAGGGTCAAGCAACAGGCGAATCGCCCTTCTTTTGTGCGTGCAAAAGCTGTACGAAAGAATCCTGGTTTGTAGGCTTAACAGGATCTTGGAAGCTTCTGGTAACCTTTATGACTCTCAATTTGGATTCCGGAAGAATAGGGGGACGCCATATTTTACTTGGAGGCTGGAATAAAAAATAGTCTGGCTTAACCAGGAAGATGCTGTTGCAGCGTTTTTTAATGTTAGGGCTGCATTTGAATGTCAGGGGCGCCTGGGTTCTTCCGACGCTTCAGAGTCTGGATGTCAGTAAGAAATTGGGGGAAGGCTGTACTTTCTCTACTGGGAGACCGAACGTTCGCAACAAAGGAAAATTGCTTTTGGTCCGGTGTTTAGGCTAACAGCCGGGGGTTGCCACAGGAGAGTTGCCTGAGTCCAACCCTATTTGTGTTGAAGGAATGCTATGTTAAAGGAACTGAGCATTCACTGTAACATTGTGGCTTACACGGATGATGTGGCAGTGTGTCTTGTCGCCCTGATGTGTTGCATCAACTGTCATTACTGGAATTTGTCATCGGCAGGGGGATCAGCCTGTTGGTGGATAGGAGTCTCACACTCTCAGTTCTTAAAATGGACTGTCTAGATCTGTGGTTTGTTTGTCAGAGCCCATTGAAAAAAGCTTTGATCTGTACAATTACTGAAGCAGAAGGTACGCTGTGGTGTTATCGGTAGTAATAGCCCTAGAGCTTTTGTGGATAATACGGCAACTGTTTTCGCATGAAGCCCGTAACCTGACATTAAAACTAATGAATGCTAATTATGTTGCAGTTATATCCCGAGCACGTACACGAGGGGTATAATTTCAAATTAATTAGCATGAGTTAGTTTTAGTCTGGTTACAGGCTGAGTGCGTAAACGTTTTTAGCCGTATTACACACAAAAGCTAAAGAGCTGTTTTACTGGAGTTGTTCGTTTTTATAACGGAATGCTACGTTTTATTAGCGTACCAATCTATTAGTTCATAAAATTATTTTTCTCCAACGAGAAGTTATGGGCGATGCTGCTGTCGGTGACTTTTTCCTGTTAAACGTGCCGTATCAACCAGGCATTGTTGAAAACCGCCGAGAGATGGCGCTGTATGTGTTCCCATACTAATTTTTAATCGCTTGCTAATAATTACCATGGGATCAAAAAACTAAAAGACTAGAGCAGTTAAAAATAAAAATTTGTGTGCTAGTAGATCGTTGAAGAAAAATTATAAGATACCAGCATAAAAAATTATAAAGTTTGATGTAAAAATACGAAAATCATAATGAATATGTCGAGTTCTCCAACTGGTATATATGTGTCAAAAGCCGTGGCTATTAACTAGTAGTTAGCATCTGTTTTAAGCATAGCTCAGCAAGTTGTGCATGCGTACAACGAAAAGGAAGAAGGGGTGTTATCAAGGAAGAGGGGTATTACCGAGGAAGACGTGGTGTTATCACCGGTAATACCTTTCTTCCTCGATAACACCCTCTCTTCCTCTACCTTCCACCTTGGACGAATGGTTGGGTTAGGGGACTACCCGCTTCCGCTTCGATGTAACCACACATGTGAGGCTGAACCGTGGCGGCGCGCATGGCCAATGAATGAACTATACGGACAAACAAGATAGCGCGTAGCTCAGCAGTATAGTGACAAACAAACACTGCGCGCTGGGAAAATGTGTACCAGCGTTAGTAGATATTCCTACAAACCATATAACAAACGTGAGTTTCAACAGATTTCCCGACAAACTTTCCCATGAAATGCAAACGATGGGTTTTGCCGCAGGAAAAATTGTAACGTATCAAACGTCACGAAGAACGCTTACATCTTTTCTCCTCACTTCAAAGGTCAAAGCGGCCCAACTAAATTATATCTTGACCCCATTTCTGCTACCGCAAGCAATAATTAGGTGAGTTTGAGCTGTGTTCTTACTTCTTATGCATTTTATGTTCTAAGGAACTTGAAATCAAAAGGAATACTTAATATAAAATCTAATAAATATGTCACAAATATATCCGAGCCCAAACATACTTTGATTTTTTGTTTGTTTATAACATTTTTAATAATCCGATAAATCTTCAGTGTAATACTACAGCACTAAAAATATATTTATTTATGAGCAGAAATACATCATGCAGAAATAAAGTTATACCGGTACAACCTTTTCTGAATTTTTTTTATTTAATGAAGCCTCGAAAGTTGTGGTAATAAAGAATTGTGACTTTTAGAGTGCAGTAGAAAAAATGCGGTGTACTGTCGAAAAGTACGAGTGGTAACCAACCACACCGATGGATACGAGGTGCTTCTCCCCCCCCCCCCCCCCCAATCCCAACCGCTTTTTTGAACTTCCTTTCCATCTCAGTTCTCTCTGATAAAGGGGAGAGAGGAAGTAACAGAAATAAGAAACATAGAAAAAAAAAAGTTGGGTGATAGAAAATAGGTGTAAAGGGCAGTTGTTCCGTCCACACCCACCGTGACACTCTTCCTTTCAGGTCTCGCGGCTGATTAGTCGCGAGCTTTGGAGACGGAGCTTAACGCGCACCCGACTATAAACTTTTCCCGTCCAAACAACAAATTTATTTTTTGTGTGTTTGGTTTATATGTCAAGTTTTTTGCCCTTTTCCATGGACTTAACATCGCATCCCAGTCAGTCCCCCACACCTTCCCCACGCTTTCTTCCCTTTCCCCTTCCCAACTGCGATATAGTGGGAATGGTCCAGCCCCGGACTGGCAGCCCTGGGGTCCAAGTACCATGACGTTTTAAAGAGGCCCCCAAACACAATCCCGGCCGGGGGATATTAAATTATGCGAACTTGTAAAGGACAGATCGTTGTTTATTACCGGAGTGGGGGGCAATGAAAAAATTACTACCAAATTTTCAATGACGCCATCTACCTTCAAAACCTTGAAAAAAATTTGTCCTCCCCACTCAAGGTCCAAGAATAACGTTGCCTCCTCCAAAAAGAAATGCCCTTTTTTTTTGCCTATTGAGCAGTGACGGCGTCAGGACCGAATTGTTTTTTTTTTTTGGGGGGGGGGGGGGACCAGAGGGCACATCTGGAAACAGAGTGGGCCATGGATTTTTTTTTCAAGACAACAACATCTGGTACTTTTATTCCGTTCAATTCAACCAGAACATAACGTAAGCTTCAATGAGCCTTTTCGACTAAAGGTGCATTTATAATATTGATTTCGACGCGTACGCGTGACATTCGGCGCGTGAAACTAGAGTTTTTCCCATGCTCAATGCTTAAGCGCGACCATTTACAATCGTAGAGCAGGTGGGCCAACGCACGCGTTTTGCTATTTTCAAGCGTCACGCGAATATCTACTGGACCTAGATCGGTGAGCGCCAAGCGACGCTCGCACGCTTAGTTGTTGCATGCTGGGATAAAAAAATGGCGGCATCAACGGATTCCATCGGCGCCGACACAAGAAAAGAAAACGTGGTGTGCTAAAAGGTAGAATGCTCAAAATAAACGGCCAGATATCTTAATTACAGTGACCTTGACCCGTATGGCGTCGAATCTTGGTGCTACAGAAGGGGGAAGTCGTGCAACAGCATAGTTGGAACGGAGTATCGGCCAGCATTATCAAGCTCAAGCGCCGGCTCACGCGTTTGATTTGTAAATGAAAGAGCGTTTGCTTTAGCGTGACGATACCACGAGCGGGCCAAGCCAATTTTCCGCGCGCACTGCTTTGCTCATGAACTTGTGTACGCGTCGAGCGTCGAGCGCCACGCTCACACACAAGCTTTTATATTGTAAACGCAGCCTAACTCCGGAACTATTCCTCCCGCATGCGCGGTAGAGGGTACGAGTGGCAAAAAGCTCAGCGCGGCCAAGAGCAGAGGCTGTAGCATTGCTTTGGCTGTATCTACAGGTCTAGATGACGTCCGTAATCAAGCGCAGACTTTTAAGCAAATAAAAATCAGTAAAGAACGTGTTTCCTTTTGACATACCTATGCTTACATATCTATGCTTACATACCTATGTTTGACATACCTATATTTACCTATCTGAACCTATCTTCTCCCGCATGTTTCAAGTAAAAAACTTGCATGTTTTAGTAGCAAGAATGAAAAAAGGTTTTCTCCGATTATAATCCAAGAAATTTTCCCTACCGAAAAACAGTCCAAGATATCTAACAATACCTACCGTTTCGACCGTACTTTTTTTTACTATAATGCTAAGCACCAAAAACTTGTTATTAGGCCTACTTGTATTATGCTTAGTGGACCCAAGAGTTTTTTTTTTACGCAGAAAGTATGGTTAGAAATAGTTATCTATACACTGTTAATAAATAAAAGGAATTAATAAATATGAAAGCAATTTTATAATGATGCAACAGTTTTCAATACTTACTTAAAAATTCTTTTATTTGTATGCTCTAGGATTCAATAATTTTATTGTGCTTACAAGTAAATTTAGCATGGTAGACTTTCTTAAATTGATTATTATGAAAACAATTTTATTAAAAAAATTAAGAACTAAAAAAAAAA
>JAHWFP010251912.1:114731-126350 GCA_023313725.1 Lithobius niger | reverse complement strand
AAAAAAAATGATGACTTATTTGGATGGGTGCCAGACAGTTCGAACCAGAACCAGAAAATTCAGATTCAGCAAAAAGTTTGGTACCAAAGTAAAAAAAAAAAAAAAAAAAAGGGTACATCTGCGACTATTTGGTCCCAAGTTATGTGGTCTTAAGCTTAGAAATGTTGGTGACATTTGGTTTAAGAGCACACCCAAAGTTTCACTCTCCAAGTCCGGCAGTGAGTTTCCGGCAGTTTTGACTGGCATGGTTTTAGGATGTTTATAGTTCCCGTGCGAAGTTCAGCACCCCCGTTCCCCTCCCCCGGGTTCTGGTTGCACTGACGTGGCAGATATGCAAGCAATAACGCAATGAAAGTAGATTCTAGAGTACATCATGGAGCTCAAGTTATTTGCATTTGCAGGGAGTTCATTTTTTTCTTGAAAGACCGAATTTTCGTACGAGTTATATTTTAGACACAACTGAATTAACGCACTATTCGTTTAATTTTGGAACCGAATTGTCTGGGAGAGAAATGTCGAAAATATATTTGAATGGCTTCACATCACGGACTAAGAAATAGTCGCATTTTCGGCTGTCCCCCCCCCCCCTCCTCTCCCGACGCAGACCAACTCTAACTGCATTGATGACCTTTGAAAGTAGTGATATACTTCAACCAGGGAAAGGCCGCCATGTTGATCTTATTAGCCAAGTTAATCTCACCGAATAATATAATTTGGACGTTAAATGAAAACTTGAAGATTTGCTGCAGTGAGTAGCAATAGTCTAGTTTTCATTTAACTTTCGAACGATTAGTCGGTGCGATTAACTTGGCTAATAGGATTAACCTTGGCGGCCTTTCCCTGGTTGAATTATATGACTACTTTCAAAGGCCGATCCTTTTTGGAAACTTGGCGCCTTCTTTTATACCAGTTTTGGTTTTGGGTGGATTGTACATACGTCTCAGAACGTAAACTACAACCAAATTTGCATTCTATGAACTATAGTTTATTTGATTTTTTTCTTTGCCGGACTTGAAGAGTGAAACTTTGGGTGTGCTCTTAAATCTATATTGCACCAAATGTCACCAACATTTCTAAGCTTAAGACGACATAACTTGGGACCAAATAGTCGCAGATGTATCCTTTTTTTTTTTTTTTTTTACTTTGGTACCAAACTTTTTGCTGAGACTGAATTTTCTGGTTCTGGTTCGAACTGGCTGGCACCCATCCAAATAAGTCATCATTTTTTTTTAAGCGTACAAGTTATTGGTGGGGGGGGGGGGGGCGCAAACCTAATTCATGACAAACATTGCAGATATGAAGCAACAGCCAAAACAGCCAAAACAGCCAAAACAGTCAAACCCGAAAAAATAACAAGTTGTCCCAATTTGATGGGCGCACGGCAATTATCTAAAAATAACCATTGATGCCGCAGGGGCGGTAATATGAGAACCAACTGGTCAAATCACTAAATATCCGAAAAGCGGAGTCCTAACTATGCAAACCATTATAAGAGAAAGCCAGGGAGAAAATAATTAAATCATTAAGCTGATATTTGGTAACCGTATAATAATTTTAAGCAGTGGCGTAACTATGTCACGCTACGCCCCCCTGCAAAATTCCAGTGTGCGCCCCACACCCAGGGACCTGCAAACCATTTTATGACAAATCAAAGGTGTATTTTAATATTTAATTTTTTAAATTTTATTTTTACTTACAAGTATACTACTTGCATTTCTAGCTTGTGGTTGCGTTTCAAATTTTTTTTTGTTTTTCTTTTATTTCTACAAGTGTGTTGACAACTACACCTGAATTTATTTTTCTAGCTTGCTGACAAATTAAAATATTATCAGCATTACACAAAGGATGCACTAGTATTTAACTGTTTATTATGATAACTGTAATGGTTTAAAGAATCTAATATGAAGCATTAAATCAGCAGAACACCGCAGATCTGCACTTTCCCCCAGCTTTCTGACATTCTGGCTCAACAGCTGGTGTAAACATTAACATAATATTTAATACCATTGTTGACGCAACAACTTGATGCCACTGAACACTAATAAAATAATATTAACTATCTGTAACTAACTTTATGGGCAAAGTGCTAGCGCGCTTCTAGGTGTTATGTACGGTTATGCAGCGCTTTCCAATTCTCACGCATGCTTTCTTTCAGGGTGCATTTTGTCGGAAAGCTAAATGGCTATCGCAATCGCTACATTCACTTGAGTTTTAACTACCTGGGGTCTCTAGCACGAGCCATATTGTAACACTGTCCCGTTTGTTGTTGCATTGGCGTTTGTTTCTGTTGGGGCCCAGCGTTGGATTACCCAGAGCTTTCCATCAACAATACACGTCCATCACGTCCATCACGACAATACACGTCCATCAACAATACACGTCCAACAATACACGTTCCATCAACATACTATCGTGCAAAGAATGAACACATTCGCTATTTTTTTCATTGCTACTGTGCCAAAAATGAATATGCTTCCTCCTTTTGCCGTGAAAAAAAAGGAACATGCGCGCCCTATTGCGTTAATATGCTGCTCTTCGGGGCTTGCTCGCCGTTTTTCGTTGCTAATGTGCAAAGAATGAACATGTTCGCCCTTTTTCATTGCTCTGTGAAAAGAATGAACGTGCACGCCCGCCCTATTGCATTAATATACCACGCTTGGATTGGGCGTCACAATTACTGCCTTCCCCGTGTACCACGGGGAAGGCAGTAATTATGACGCCCAATCCAAGCGTGTAATATTAATGCAATAGGGCGTGCACGTTCATTCTTTTAACGAATCAATGAAAAAGGGCGAACATGTACACATATATATATATACACAGATAACAATGGTTCAAGCTAAAGCATCCATTAAGTTACTTAGCTACGCTGAAGTTGGCGTATTTTTTTTAGCAGCTCACTCAAAGTCAAGTCATTCAAACCATGCGATGCGTTCTTACAATTCATTGGACAAGCGCATTCGTATATGGTGCAACATCAACCACAATAGCCTCTGTCGCTAAGACACCTAATTAGCACACACTTATTTAAACATTTTATGATACTGGCTGCGCTCCACACCCGATACTTTCCACACATTCGTAAAGTTTAGCTAGAAGCTTTAGTTTACTGTAAACGTAAGATGGCTATTCGGAGTAGTCATCTTACATTTATATTTTATTGAAATTTAGAACTCATGCATACTTTAAATTGGTAATATATTTTGGATAACATTTATGTAAATATTAAATATTCTGTTTCAGTAACAGTTTTGTCTATATTTCCGTAAAACGTATATTTTTTCCACCATTTCATCTGCGCCCCTAGTTCCACTGCGCCCCCCTGCGACTGCAGGCCCTGCAGCATTGTAGTTACTACGCCACTGATTTTAAGGTCACAAAACCCTACGTAAAATTAGTAAAATTACGTATGCAATCCTAGGGCGACGCACACAGTCCAAGGAAAATACATAAAACTATTAATTGTATAAACACGGTGCCTTATTTTTTTTTTTACAAATTTTCCTTAGATGCTCTTCCATTTTTTTGTCGTCTTCTGCACGTAATTTTTTCTTGGTCCGTCCCTGTGCCCTCGAGTCCTTTTGCTTATCAGTGGAAAATGTGCCAGTCACATACTGTCTACCACAACTTGCTCACGTTTTTACTAATCGCTTCCTCCTTACCGAGGGTTCTTACTCACGTGGCAGGCATGAGTTGGCTTGCTACTGAAGTGGGATGGGGATTTAAAGCAATTGGGAATAAAATATCTGACCTTGACAACGGTTACGGCTATTTGATGAATTCTGGTAAAATTTTTTGGGGTTTATTACCTTTTTTATAATCGTTAATCAGTCAAAGTAGGCTAATTTAAAAAAAAAAATTTTTCTAAATTTGAACACCCGAATTTGGCGTGTTCATTTTTTTTGGAGGGGGGGGGGGGGGCCGCCGCCCCCCCCCCCCCCCCCCGTACGGCACGGCCCTGCTGCTATGGAAGATGTTGTAAAACATGCATTATCTTCAATCAGGGGGAAAAGAGTTCCCTTAAAACTATTAACAAAAAATATTTTCAATTAAATTTGCTATTATTTAAAAATTAGTAAAATTAGTAAATTAGCGAGCTTCGACCGCTTGTTGCCTCTTAATCTAGTTGCTGAGGGTTCTAATAACGAGCGAGCCCCGAAAAAAACCTTCGTTTTCACGACGAACGTTTTTTTCTCGAGCGCACAAAAGAGCAAAAGACCTCGGTCTTCTACATTCAGCCAAATCCTCAATAATAGACTAAATCGGCCAAACTTGGAACCCCTTAAAAGCCACGCTCTCCAGCTACAAACTGGGGAAAACCGAATCCCGAAATTCCATCTAGAAGATTCACTACTCCAATTTGAAAATCACGCCAAATCAACCGCAGGGCCCAACACTTCCCGCCACCATTATTGAAAACTCGTTGTACATTTGTAATCTGGTTTCATTATGCTTTTTGGGCAAAAAGTCCACCACACTAGCTTAGTTGTGCCTTAGGAGGGGCTGCCTTCGGATACTTAACCTCAAATACATGTGGATACAGACGTTTTAAGTGTGATATTTTTTATTATGTTTGTCGGCTGCAAATTTTACGAAAAATTTCCAAAGTAAGATCAAAAACTGTCTTTTAACTTAACAGTTACCCATCCAACTTTATTCAATGCGTTGTAGCATTCAACTAAGGCTAGTTTATTTAACCTATTATTATATATTTTTTTTTGTCCCCAGAACGCTACCATTAGTCCGAACCAATTCGACATCGGTATTCTCACGGACACGAATTTTTGTGTAAATATTTTTTGCTTTAAATCTACGTCAAACTCCAACAGTGACCATCCGTATGTTACCACTAGCTTTTCCTTCTATTAAACTTATATCTTGAAAAGATCTGTTCACCAAAGCAAACCCAAAGTAGCCTGTGCAACAAACTCCGCCCTCTCCCCCCCCCCCCCACCTAGTTGTGGTGTATAACACTGCAGTTTACAGTTAAAGCTAGTAAAATTTAATAGTAATGTTTTATTCATTACGCTAGTCTCTCTACTAAGCTTTAACATGAGCTATTTCACAAAGTACTCCTGTAAATGTTCAATCCATAGTCAATATTTTAATGCAAAGGCCTTTTCCCAAAGTTCACTTGAGTTAAACTCAATTTGGCCTATATTTACATGTCCCTACTCCTTCAAACGGCTCTCACCAAAACCCTTTGCCAAACCGACTTCTCCTCCCACTTACCATTGTTCTCCTGGCCCTCCACCAATCAGACCCCCACAGCTCTCCTCGGCGTCTGCGCTTTGGTCGCCAAAATCCGCTGCTCCAGCACAAAAAGCACAGCACAGCACAGCACCGCACAGCACAGCTCACAGATCTCAAAGCTAGAAGGGTCACGCCAGTCGGGAGGAGTGGAGACGTCACATCCGAGGATGCCATGCTGGGCAAAATGGTAGTGGTTCGTATGTTTATAGTTTAGCTTTTGAAAGTTTAATTCAGACCCCCCCCCCCCCCAATTCTAAATTCATAGTTTAAAACTTAAACTTAACTTCTAGCTGGAGAAAATTATGGTTGGCAAGTCATCGGCATTTCTGGCCCCCTGCCTTCCATAACGTCAGAGTGGTCCTCTTACTAAAAACTAAAACCTTTTCTTGTTTATTTTAAATGTAACTTTAATCTAAACAACTGACGGTTTGATCTTCGTGTGTCAATTCATTTGAGACATACTTCAATGGCTAACTTGTAAAATTGCCGGGCTTTTTTCATCTTAGAGAGTTTTAAGAAAAATTCTGGGAGGTTGATCTTAACACTTAGAAACAAAACTGCGGACGTTGATCTTCTTGAGAGTTGAAACATACTGTCGGATTAATTGTAACTAGCGGACGCCGGGTGCACCCAGTATTACTTTTTATACTTGAAAATTTGAGTCTTATTCAATAACGCAAAATGCTGTTGTTGTCTGAATTATGTGAATTACTAAATTGTAAATTCAAACTTGTTGCTTTTAATATTCTTGTCAAAAGCTGTTGTAGTGAACATAAATCGTAAATTCTTCTTTGCCATTTGTTATACTGCATTATTAAAACCAGCAGTTTTTAACTTCAGTTCATTCATTAGTTGATTAATTGTTTGAGTGTAAAATAAATATGTAACCCATTTTTAGCTTTCATCATCCGTTAAACAATTAAATAATATCCACCGTTGGTGGCAGTGAAATACCAGTAGTGTTAAGGTTAGGCCATCCGATTTTCTCTTTTTGTAAGCTTTTTAAGCAGAGGTGTGTTTGAAGTCGCTAAAGTTATTTGTCGTTTCACTAAAAAAATAAAACGTTCTAGAATTTTTAATGAGATTCAGTTATTAGGCATGAGTTGAAATATTAATTGTATAACATTAAAATTGAAACGCCAACCTGAGTTTTGATTGTAATATTATAATGAATTTTATAATAAACTGATAACAAAGGTTGCTTAGTAATATCAATCCTTTTGCTCACCAAGTGTAGTTTTCCCCATGTATGCTTGTAAATTTCAGCACTCATGTTACGAAAGGTTCCCCCCTCCCCCCACCACAAATCCAATCCAGGTGTGTAGTGTAACTGCTGATTACAAATATTATGATGGAGAGCTGGGTCTATAAGAATCTAATTAAAGCAACTTCATAAATTGTGAGGAGGGTGGATTAACTAACCACTAATTATTCCCCCCCCCCTCCACAAATTGGGGGCCTGTCCGGGATCCTCAAGAACAAATTGGGGGCCCGTCCATTAAAGCCGTTGACCTCAAGAATGAGAATTTTCTGGAAAATTTGAAGTTTAAGGATTTTTTTCCCCTCTGATTACGATGGTGAGCAGGGATTGATAAATTGTAAAAAAAAAAGGGTCCGTTAAAGGGATGCTTGTTTTTTTTTGTGTTTTTAGGGAAGGGTCAAGATAAGAATTGTGAAATTTTGGTGGTTAATGAAATTTAATTAGAAGCGCGGTGAAAGAGTGAAGCCTCCCACATTAAGCGATTCGCAACGAGGAGTCCCCTGCTTATTAACCGTTAGCGTAGTAATGTTACCCCCCCCCATATTAATTTAAGTTTACATTTAATTCAGGAATCGTTAGGGAATTGGCTGAATTGTATAGTTTGATCAAACAAATGGTTTACTGAATTGCTAATTTTAAGAATAACATATCTTGTTTGTTTTCATATTGCCAAAAAAAAAAATCACGGCAAGGATGACGTCGCCTAATCGAACACCGCCTTTGAATCCTCTGGGTGATGAGACTCAGGTGACCATATCTTGGGGTAGATACCTCCAACTCATGGACACATACGTGAGGTCAAAAACACGTACGAGTTTGGAGGCGGCACAAGCGGCGGCAATTCCGAAGGCAAGGATTCCAGAGGTGAGTGCAGGGATTTTCAGTGGCGAATCAGTTGATTGTTTACCAAAACAGTTCTTAGTGAAACTAGAAAACGTTATGGCCACTAGAAAAATACCAGAGGAAGACTTCGTTGAGAAATGGGTTATAAACTATTTGACGGGAGAAGCTCTCGATTGGTTCAAGAATGAATGCATACTTGGGTCTTGGGCCGATTTTAAAATGCAATTTGAAGAAAGGTTTATTTCCTCGTCTCAACAGGAGGAATTGAGGGATGAAATTTACTCAAAAAAATGGTCTTAAATGAAACCCCAACCCAATTTATTAACGCAATAACGAAATTGAATTCTCAATTATTAATGCGTATTGATTCCGACAAATTAATTAGAATAGTTCGCAGGAATATGGTTCCAAAGCTTGCTGCAATGTTATGTAACAACAAATACGAGTCAGTGTTTCAACTCAGAGCGGATGCAGAACGCACCCTTCATTTCATGGATTTAGCTCAAGATAAATTAGAATCGACAAGGCATTCAGAACCAAGTCAAAGGGTTGGGGTTTCAGATAAGCCTAATAGAGCAGATAAATTGGCCAATGTTACAGATGTTCAAATTACGGACATTTTGCTAATAAATGTAATCAAGCCCCATTGGTTACACAGTATGCATATCCACAACCTTATGTAAGTCAGCCGCATTTCACAAACCATCCCCCCCATCCCCCAGTTTTGGCGAATTTTCCGCCATATCACCCCCAAATGAGTCAGTGGGCTGCTAATCGTAATTATGGGCAGGGAAATGGGTAGGAACCTTTGCGAAGGAGCGAGCAATAGGTGTTAAGGAAGCTCCAATTTTACGGATGGATTTTTTTCATGACAAACTAATAGGGGCAAGACCCGAGGTGTTTGTACAACTCTGCAATAGTCAAGGGGAATATGGTAAGGGGAATATGGGACTCAGGTTCCTTGTATACTCTTTTAAATTATGCCAGTTGGGATGAGAGTGCCTTGGGAAAGATAAAAGCATGCGAGTTACGTTTGTGTGGCGCAAATTATTCGCAAAATTGAAATCGTAGGTTGGTTAAAAGTTAAAATCAATGTGGCGAATAAATCGATCAATATTCAGTTGTAGTTTGCAAAAACTTGCCTTATAACATAATTTTAGGAACTGATATTATGCATGATTTAGGATTAATTTTGGATTTTTCTGAGAATCACTGGTATTTTAAAACGGATGGTGTGATGAGGAGGAAATTTGTCCAAAATGGAGCAATACCAGCAAGCTTAAGTTTAGCTGAAATTTGCCCTTGGCAAAAGATATTGGATGAAGAAGATTTAACCATGCCTCAGAAAACCGAAGTACGTCAGTTGTTTTCAAGATACCATAGATTGTTCAGAAAATAATTAGGCCGTTGTACTCTCGTGCAGATGCACATTGAGATCGACGAGAATGTTAGATTACCTGCTCAACGAGCTTATCAGTTAAATCCAGTTAAACAGAAAATTATGAATGAGATAATTCAGGATATGTTGCAACAAGGATTAATAGTGCCGGCTAAAAGTAAGATGGCGTCACCGGCTTTCTTACATCAGAAAGCTAACGAGTCTTATAGGCTTGTAGTTAATTACAATTTCTTGAATTCAATCACTAAGATTGATAACTATAATCTACCTTCAATTGATAGCATAATTAATAATTTGGGTACACCAGAATATATAACGTCATTCGATTTGAAGTCTGCCTTTTGGCAAATTGGCTTAGACGAAAGAGCAAGCGAACTGGCTGCTTTTTGTGTGCCTGGAGGCCATTTTGCACCAAAGACGATGCAATTCGGGCTTGTAAATATCGGGAGGATTTTCCAGAGACTAATTGATGAACTACTAAGAACGTCACAACATTCCACAATTTTTGGATACGAGGATGATATTACAATGTCAAGTGGTTCCTGGAGCCCCCATCTTGAAAAAATGGAGTTTGTGTTGGAACATTTGGACCTTGCAAATTTAACTCTGAACCCTGAGAAGATCCAACTTAGGAAGAAAGAAACAAGGGTGTTAGGTTACATTATTAGTAGGGAAGGTATAAAACCCGATCCCGCTAAGCTGAAGGTGATTAAAGAAGCTAAATCCCCTACAAATGTTAAAGAGCTGAGGTCTTGGCTTGGTCTAACTTCTTGGTTCAGAAGATACTTGGAGAATTATTCTAGTTTAATTTTTCCTTTGCTTAGGCTGACAAAAGCAGGGATCAAATGGGATTGGTCTGAAAAATGTCAAGAGGTTTTTGAAATTTTAAGGAATAGGCTAACTTCTTTAATTTTTCCTTTGCTTAGGCTGACAAAAGCAGGGATCAAATGGGATTGGTCTGAAAAATGTTAAGAGGTTTTTGAAATTTTAAGGGATAGGCTAACTTCTTCACCAATCTTAGTTCAGGCTGAGTTCAGTAAACCCTTCATTTTAAAGACTGACCCGTCCGGATTTGGTTTGGGGGCTGCACTCATGCAAGTGCATGAAAAAGGCCCAGTCGTTATACAATATGCCAGCCGCATCTTGAAAGATCAGGAGCTTAATACAGTATTTCGGAAAAAGAATGTTTATCGATAGTTTGGAGCATAGAACACTTTAAATATTTTCTGGACGGGGTCAAATTTACGGTTGTGAGCGATCACCAGGCCTTACAGTGGCTAAAAAACGCAAAAGACAGCACTGGTCGTTTGGTTCGCTGGATGATTCGCTTACAACAGTTTCAATTTGACATTGTGTATGCCCCGGGTAAACAGAATGACATTGCCGATTTCCTTTCTCGAAATCCAGTTGATATCAACCTCATAACATCGGATTTTGAGAATACCGCGGAATTTTTTCGAGATAAACAATCAAATGATCCAGTAATTTTGGCAGTTCGTGAATACGTTGAAAAGGGAGTTAAATTTCCGGAAGGAAAGTTAGGAAAAAGAGCCAGAAGAGCGGCTGTTAACGCGATAATCCAAGATGGAGTCGTCGGAAAATTTTTTCTAAGTAAAAATGGAGATCGGAAATTTGTCATTCTGGTTCCTGAAGAGGAGCAGAATAAATTGATAGTGCGAACTCATAACGATGCTGTAATAGGCCATTTGGGTGTATTTAAGACGATAAACGTTCTTCAACGAAATTATACTTGGTTTGGCATGCAAAAGCATGTAATGACATATGTGTCGAAGTGCATTGTTAGTCAAAAACATAAACGTGACTCGCAGGCACCAAAAGGTTTAATGAGAATTGCTGAAAATTTAAATTTGCCAGGGGATGTTTTATCTTGGGACGTGGCAGGTCCATTCCCACGTAGTTCTAGTAATAATACCCACATGTTGATAATCGTGGATAACATCACAAAATGGCCTGAGGTTTTTCCATTAAAAAATGCTACTGCGGCAACAATAGCGAGAAAATTGGTTGAGGAAGTTTTCTGTCGTTTTGGAATTCCAAAAGTTTTGATTAACGACAACGCAAACAATTTCTCAGGAAATCTGCTTAAAGAGGTGTGTTCACTGTTTGGCGTAAAGCAGAGATTTTTATCTTATTATGGACCTTCGGGAAATAGAGCAGAACGTCTGATTGGGACTGTGAAAAGCATTATAAAGAAAAGGTTGCAGGGGCAACAAAAGAAGTGGGATCAGAATCTACCACTGATCTTGATGGGTATAAGAGCTACCATGTCTAAGGCAACTAAATTTTCTCCTGCGTTCCTGACGCTAGAAAGGGAAGTACGAATTCCAACAGACGTGAATTTCCCGGCAGAATTTCCTATTGAATATAAACCAACAGCATGGGCAACAAAGCTTTCAAAGAACCTTCGTGATGCAATTGCTGCAGCACAACAGTTTCAGCAAGAGCAGGCGGAAAACCACAAGGCTATTTTTGATGAGGGACGTAAAGATATAACGTTTCAAAAAGGCGAATTAGTTTTGAAAAAGGCACATTTTCTCAGTGACAAGGGAGCTAAATTTTCGGCAAAATTGGCTGAATCCTGGCCAGGGCCTTATATGATTGAGGAAGTATTAAACCCGAAAACTTAGGTTAACACTCGTTGCGACTGGCAAACAAGAAAAGGGCACGTTTCACATTTTGCAATTAAAAAGATTTCTGACTTGAATTGTATTAACATAATTTTTTTTGGGATGTGTGTCGTATTTTTGATGTATTGAGTGTGGACAAGTAAGTTAAACACGGGGTCGAAGGGCTGGTTTGGCCTAGTTAACTAGTTTTGGTCATGGTTTATCAACCTTGGCTT
>JAHWFP010251912.1:65889-90791 GCA_023313725.1 Lithobius niger | reverse complement strand
ATAGATCTAACAAAGGCATTTGACACACTTACAAAAGATATATTACTGAAAAAAATATATAAAAATGGCTTAAGAGGCAAAATTTACAACATAATTAATAGTTATCTTACAGGTCAACAATGCAGTGTTAGAATTGGGGATAACTTAAGTAGATGGACAAACATAGAATATGGTGCACAGTAGCGGCCAAAAGGTTTTGCACGTTGCATCGCTCCAACAATACCCTGCACGAACCGTAATCACGTTGGAGGATGGCATCAAGTTGCAGTCATTGTTGCCAATTTCTACGGAAGAATATGAGGTTTATTAACTTCCAACAATAACCATAATTTGTACCGAGGATCTCAAAATCGAATAGAGTGAGCTGCAAAAGAAACAACGCAAACAAAACTTATACCGGTAGCAGGCTGTAATGAGTTACTCACTGCAGTGATTTGCAGCTAAAAGGACGATTGGAAAGAATAGTTAATAGTTAGTGCTTACACCACGGGCAAAGGAGTAAGCAGATTTTCAAAAAGTTGGGGGCATACTTGAAAAAAAAAGGAACACATTTTTCGATTAAGTTTTTTTAGAGTTTCTTGGCCAGATGACTAACCCGTTCCTTCCACGCAGGGTGTTGCCCGACGAAATTGTTTCTGTAACTGGACTGGATGCCGTTTGTGAAAAAACTGGTGACAATTTAGCACTCCCCTGGAACGCAATTAGCTACTTTTCCTTATCCCCCCCCCTCCCCCCGGTAGTAAAATTAGCTAGACACGCGACGATATGACGAGGACAGTGGATGGCCGCACTGAGGTCGTATTTGCCCAAACTTGCAGTTTCGCAAATTGTTATCCGATAGTGATGTTTCAGTACACCATTTCAGTCGTCTTGGTGAGAACTTTTCACTGGCGGGATAGCCAAAATAATACGTTAATGCACTGAAGAAAAAATTGGATGCGGACAATTTTTCTTAACACAAGTGGTATCGCGGACTCTGGCATAAACAGGGCTGCAGCTAGGAATATTTTGTGGAGGTTGGGGTTGGAGGCGCAAACTGGCAATTTTAAGCCCCTACCACAATTACGCTCCACCGCTATTTTATGGCCCAATCGCAATTTTGCCCCCACATAATTTTGCCCCCAACTTGACGAAAGAATACAGTCTAACTCTCAAACAAAGGCGAAAATAATAAAAAATATCACAAAATTAAATGAACTACGAATTATCCCCCCCCCCCCCTTTCCCCGGCTACCCACTTGCCACGGCCATGGGCAGAAAGTTTTGCTGCTGGGGCCCCTTCACTCTCGTCATTTGAAATGCCCTTGTTTAGAAATAGGAATTCAAGGACAGTAGTCTACATAAGAGGTCAATTTATAGCAAAATAGGATTGTCATACCACAACTGTCTTACTTCCTCAGTAAATTAGAATAGAGTTTAACTGAGCAACGAGTTACAAAACGTCTTCAATAGTCGACTACATCTGCATAGCGGTTAGTTTGGATACAATTTTGTTTACATTATAAATAACGATGAACTCTCATGAATTCAAACTGGTATTTTTTTCTCAACATGTTTGCTTTTTGGCGTATCCTATTTCTTAATGTATGATTTGTTTATCTTTAGTCAAAATTAATCTTGGTGAATGATGTAAACGACTTTATTTCCTTTTTTATATTATTATCTGTATTAAAACTAGTTGCTCAAAATTAAAACAACTAGCTGTCTCTGTATTTCAAACTAAATCAAAACTTTTTGCAAATTTTACGTAAGTATAACGGAGTGTAACAAAGTCACGTATCAAGGCTGCAACATACGCGAAATTTTGTACACAATCGAATCAGCCATGGTACCTCCACGAAAGACCCCACAAGGAACCCTATCGCTCCTTCCCCTCTGCCTTCTCCCTGAGGCTTGACCAACAAATTTTTGCAAATCGAGCTGAACGCATCAAATTTGGCACACAATTTATTAACAGTAGAAACCGAACAGCAATGGAATACCCCCAAAAGGGCCCCCAGTGCCCCACTGTGTCCCCTCCTGAGGCTTGACCAACAAAATCTTTCAGATCGAGCTAAAAGCGTTATATTTCTTGTATAAGTCACACTAGTACAAATCAAACCAGCCATGGAACCTCCATGCAATATCTCCCTACCCCATACCCCAGAGCCCCATTCTGCCCCTCCCCGATGCTTGACCATCAAATTCTAACCAATCGAGCTAAAAGTATGAAATTTGTTACACGAGTTATTCTTAGCAGTACAAATTGAACCAGCCATGGAGCTCCCATGAAAGGGCTCCAGCACTCCGATGTGCCACCTCTCTGAGGCTTCACCAACAAATTCTTGCTGATTGAGCTGAAAGCAAGGAATTTCGTGTACAGAAGCCATTGTTCGCCGTTCATGAAAACCCCAAGGCCCGCTCAGCACCCCCCCTCTACCCTCACTCGTAGCCCCTACCTGATGCTTGGCCAACAAATTCTTGCCATCGAGGAAAAGAAGGAAATTTGTGCGCCAATTAGCACTACAGATCGAACCAGCCATGCAACCTCCCAGAGGCTTCATATTTCAATACGCTCCGCCTGTAATAGGCCCAAAAAAGCCTGTTTCCTAATTAACGCACACGACGAAAATGTGCCTATACAAAAAGCCATTCTAACCGAATGAAGTGCAGTGAAGCCTGACGAGTAACACTGCTTTGAGCGAAGTTATTGATTAATTCGTAAAAAAATAATTCCTCCAGAAGTAAACTATGAAGCTTAAGCCCAACACTTGCCAAACAAAGATTTATTTATACTTCAGCAGAAAATATTTTATCTATAGTTTGTAGGCAAATTTTATAACCGAAGGCAATTGAGCTTACGTTAATATGATGGGTGTTTAACTGTTTATCCCTCCCGAATTATTTTAAAGCTACTCACTACACTGACGTTACCTTTCTACTTTAGGAAACCATTTTACCACATTCAGTCTATCTTGACTACAAACGATTTTTTTCCCGTGAGTATTTTTATTTTATGTAGACCCTAATGCTCACCTTCAAACAGAACCTCCTGAAGATTAAAAATACGACAAAACACTCAGAATAGTATTCGGAAAAGCTAAAATACTTCTCAAGGATTTAGGATTGGCCTAAAAGGTAGAGTGTTATTTTGTTATCTAGTATTTCCAGAAGAATTGCGAAGCAGCTTACATTACTGATTGTATTAGTAGTGTAGTTTGCCCGTATCTACGCCAGCTCGGCTACTTTCTACAATACTAATTCTTATCGTCTCATCTGTGACGTCACAGATAAGATGACGTATTGGGTTAGTGTTAGTATGACTATGCATTTTTATAGTGACTTGCACTTTTTTTATTAGATTTTGCGCGGCGTCTACCTCCTTTGAAGGTTGGAGTCAGAAAGAAAGATGGCTTCCGGTTGTAAGTAATATGTAAGGCCTGCTCGCACTCTGATTGGTCGAGAGTCGGTCACGTGAGCGGAGGACGTTTCCGGTCGTCCCTCGAGCGGTAGGAATTGGAACTAAAAATGAAGGATTATTTTTAAGTAATATTTCTCTGATTCGTTGAGAGAGCTGGTAATGTGACCGACGCCTGCAGCGCCCTTCCGACGGAGATTAGAACTAACTGAATAAGGCTGGTGGCAATTATTTGTAGTCTTTTGAATCGGATCGTGACTAGACATGGATGTCGCTACACAAATCGATTTATCCTCGATGAAAGACATTCCTTCATCTGAAAAACGACTTCGAAACGTTTATGCTCCTTCAAGTGCATTAAATCCGAAGGTAGGATCGAGTTTCATTGATTCTTGCGAACGCATTTTAAAAATAACGGAGGTGAAACCTTGTCATGTTTACGGACTTGTGATACAATATGGCAAAACAAGACTTACAAAGGAGATATTCGCAAGATCGCTAGCCTATCATGCGAAGAGGTGCTCCATTGACTCGTATTGCATCGGAAGTGAATCTGTTGAACTCTATTGTTTCATACGTTTTAAAGAAAAAGTGGATGTGGGGTTTGTGATTTGCCTTTCAAGAATGATGGTTTCATCAATTGTGCCTACAATCGTTCTACTTTCAACAGAAGCCATTCGAAGAAATTTTTTGTCAATGTTATATGCTAAAGATTCTTCTCCCGTACAAACAGTAGCATCCCAAGAGCTGCTTAGTTGTGAAGGTCAAGATACAGCGAAAGTTATGAATTGAAAAAAAAAGGAAAAACAAACAGCGTTCTGTAGTGTAAATCGATAGTGCTAAACAAAAATAAAAATAAAAATTTCTCACTGATACTAAAGTTGCGCCTCCCAACTCAGAGTTCATTCGCTTCAAAAATGTCAGACCGTGCACTTAATGCCCGTCTTAATGAGACGGCAATTACGAGGTTAAGCGACTGTATACAGTCATTCACAACCTCGGTCATAAACCTGCTATTTGATATGGTTGGCAATACGAGCGGGGAGATAAGACAGTATGTTCTGGACACCAAAAATGAACTTGAAAATACTTTTGAAACGAGAATATGGAGGCTTCGCTTAGTAATAGCTTACTGGAAGAAGAAGTTACAAACTTAAAAAGACGTGCACTACAGACGGATTCAAGCGGTGATCCTCAGTATTTAGCTAATGGTAAAGGAATAACGAATGTGGCTCCGGCACTCCACTCTAGTGACGTCACCGCCTTATCGTGGTGCAAGCAAAATTGTCTTTCATTAAATAGCCAACGTAACGCCTTCGACTCCAAAAACAAAATGATAAAGAACCTCTCACAACCTACTGAATCTACAGATGCAGCTAATAAACAATATGTCGATTTCACAAATAATTTATTTGTGTCATTCAATTTTAATGCACAGCTTAATCAACCCTGGTTTGTTTTTGCTCGAGATGCTAGTTTTGTTATGACACGAAAAGCAAAGCTGACGAGAATTTCCTTGTTTTGTGAAAAAGAAAATGTCGATTTAATGGTTAGAGTGGATTTTGGAAGGAATCCGTTTACGTTCCACAAACCTAGTTACTTGAAAACAATGGAAGAAATTCCAAAGACAGACATACTTATCGAACCCGGTCAAGCTATTGTGGTTTCTAATAGTACGTATGTGAAAGAATATTTAAAAGATACGAAAGTAGACGTTTTCTTTACATTTATTTAAATTTTTTTTTACATTAATTTTCTTTTTTTTGCCTCCGGTCCATCTTCGTCATCTCGAGTTCTTTTTCTTTTTTTTTCGCTGTAAAGAAGTTAAAGAATTAGCGAATAGAACAATACTTTTTAAAGAATGTTTTTTAAATCTGGAGTAGCTTACTTTTCTATTGCTGCCCGCATCAATCGTGTCAAATTTTCTACTATTGCAGACACCATCGGCATGCTAAAAAAGGAACGAAAAATCGTTTTTGTTTAAAAAGGGATTTAAAAAAATGTTATTTAAAAGTTTTCATCTTATATTACTTACAGCTCATTTTCTCCCGTTTCCGGATTTGTGTAGATGTTTGGCATCTAAAAAAAAAGAATCACGTGATCAGGAAAATGATTTAAAACTCTTTGCGGAGTTGAGACAAGCTCATTCGTTGTTTGTTGGTCGTGGAGATGAGTCGTCAAGTTCAGTTCAAAGACGGGAAAATGGATCAACAAGAAGTTACAAGTTTAGAAAATGTTGACATTGAGCAGACAGTTAGGGAGTTTGGTGATCTCGTTCAAAAACTGTCAAATCAAACAGTTACTGTTTGTAATGAGGCGATTAACGAAAATTCTGAAGAATATTATGCCGCTTTAAGACGACTAAAGGAACAATTGAACAATCGTTTAGACGCACAGGAAGATATTTTACACGAACAAAAGTATACTTTTCAAGCATTTCAAGCAAGTGACTACTTACGACCGGATCCAGAAGAAAATGTGGACTATAACGTGAAGGGGCAATGCATTGCTAATTTAGGAACACCTGTATATGGAGGTGATGCTGTCAATCTAAGCTATGCACGTGAGAATTTCCTTCCATTAAATTCGAATCAGAACTGTTTTAACGCTAATCAGAAACGTATTGTTAACGTATCTGATCCAAATGACGAAAATGATGTTTGTACAAAACGTTATGTCGACGCTCAAAAAACCAAGAATTTGCAAACAATAACTTTTACAAATACTACACCAGCCTTAGCTAATAAACGCTGGAAAAATGATTTTTTTACAACGAAGAAAATTGCTGTAGAGGAAGTGATCGTATTTTCTGAAGATCCCAGAACCAACTTCCTCGTTAAATTGATGCTTGGTGACCGTGAAATGATGCTAGAAAAACAAGCTTTTGAACGTTTCGCAACTCTAAAATTGAGTGAGCCAATTTTAGTTGAGGAAGGAAAGAGGTTAGAGGTTTTTAACGTTGATGAAATCCCAACATTTTTCAGAAAACCAAATGGTTTTCACAGCATTGTAAAAGCTGATATTTATTATTCATTTGTAGAGTAGTAACTTTTTCCTATATGTAAAAATTAAAGAATAAACATCTTTAAATAAAATGTGTGCAAAGAATACTTACTTTTCTCTCGATGGTGTTGCGTGCTCTTCCAATGGCAGTTGTGATGTGATGAAATCTTTCCCCAGTGGAATGCAACGTCACTCATTTTAATCTCGATTTTATTTTTTCTTGTTCGACACTAGGAAGAGGCTGTGGAGATGAACGATCTTACAATCGTATCTCTAATTTCAGTTTTCGGGGACAAACACCTCGAAAATAAGCATGATGTTACAGTTTTTATTTAGGTCACCAACCTGTTCACTTGAAAAATGTCGCGTAGTCGGATCATGACATTCAAAAACGGTTATTGCCATCTCACGATTTTAAGAGATTATAGGTTTCATATAAAAAGGGAAAGATTTTCAAGAGAGCTTCACACGTCTTCAAGAGTTTAACTTGTGTTCAAAGTGTCAGACAAGTCTTCAGCTTGAAATCAGGTAAGTTTACAATTGTTTTTTACATGTTATTAGATAGATTTTAAAAAAGAGAATAAAGACTAATGTGACTTTGTTCTCTCTTTTGTTTTTATTAGTAAAATGGCTTCCATACTTTTGCCAACAATGTCTCTCCCATTAAGTGTCACCGACCACGCTTTTCTGAATGTTGGCATATACGCAGAAAATATCCTTATTCATTTAAGAGACTACACTAGAGCAACTTCAAGGTTTTTTCCATCCAAAAACGGTATTCCATTGTCGCTGCAACAATGGAAAATGTTCAAAGATAATTTTGACATTATTCAAACAAACGTGGTCGATGGAGACATGCACGTAGAACTAGATCAAGGCCAAATACTGATCTATCCTCAGATCGAAAACAACCGGAAGTACATTGTTTTCCAACGTGAAGATGGGAAACAATATAATTTAAATTCAAGCTTATTTTCCACGTTGAGGTCATTAGCGACGTCATGGTGACGTCATGGTGACGAAATTGAAATCTGAGATAAAGAACAAAGGTTAAATAATGACATAAAAATGTTGATACACGTTATCGGGTGAGTTTTTTTTTTATTGTGTTTTAAACATTTTTAAACGAAGTAATTCAGTTGCCTTCAGACTGTTGTGAGAGTAGGATGGATCTTATAGAAAAAGCTACGTGCGAAGCTTATGGAATAGTATGTTTCGTATCCAACAATTTGCTAGCGAGAGGACAATCTTTTACAACAATGACACTTTTTAGTGGCGAATATGAGTTAGTGTCACATGCCGAATCGCAGCTTGGGGAGCATTTGTGGCTTTATTTGCGTTTCAAGAGTGCAACATCGCGAGAGAAAGTGTTGAATTTGTTAAAACTGACTGAACTCTCTACAAACTATACTGTGCGTGCGCTCATCAGTGAAACAAGTCAAAAGCGTTGGATTACGAAAATGTATAAAAAAGATTCTGAAATGCTCGAACTATTGCAACCTAAGGAACTGAATTATTTGTGTTTCGAGATGCGTCTTATTAGATGGTGTGAAACATATTTGCATACTGACTTTAAATTTGATTCTTTTCTGTTTGAATATTCTGCTCAGTTCCCTTTTATCATTGCATATCTGAATTGGTATCGTAAAATGCGTGCAGATTAAAAATAGTATAAATACTGTTAAATTGTTATTTTGTTGTTATTTTAAGAATGGAGTGCGTTGATTGTAGGTTGCGTTTTCCAGCTGCTATGGTTGTTGCAGGACAGCCTAATTCGGGGAAGACGGAATTTGCGGTTGACCTTATTTTAAATAGTTGTGACTTAATTACTCCAAAACCTACCCAATGTCTCGCAATATATGATATTTGGCAAAAAGCCTACGACCGTTTGAAACAGAATTGCTGCATACCGTTAGTATTCTCTCAAACAGTGGATCATGCAATGATAGAAGCTATTGACTGCAACCAAGCCACTATTGTTTTAATAGACGATAAAATGTGTGACTTAACAAGTCAAAAATGCTTGATAACTGATATTTTTGTGAAATACTTTCATCACGAAAATTTATTATGTATTTTACCGGTTCAAAATATGTTTCATAAAAATTTGAGAACCATTTCTGTCTGCTCGACTTTTATTGTATTGATACAAAGTCCACGTAATTTGTCACAAGTGAAATGTTTGGGGACGCAATTAGGTTGTGCCAATTTCTTGTGTGCGGTATATAATGACGCAACTCGTAACCCATTCACTCATTTGCTGTTAGACCTTCACGCAACGACGGATCCTTCTCTTCGCTACCGTAGTTGTATCTTATCGCAACAACCAATTGTCTATATAAAACAATGAAGAAGAACAAAGTTAAACAGTGCATACCTCTCCTCGAGCTGTTAGCATCGCACAAGGTTCACCGCTCCGTGAAAAAAAACCCTACTTACTCAATGTCCTACTGTGCTTGATGTTTTCAATAGCTGCTGCCTGAATGTGTTACGAGGTAAAATACCTTTAAGTATCAACCAAAAAAATAGGTCAAGAAAATATAAAAGTATTTTAAAGTTGTTAGCTACGAAACGTGTGAGCAGGAAAAAAAAAGTAAAAACCCTAAATCAAAAAGGTGAAGGTTTTCTTGGTGCATTGACCCCTCCAGTAATCAGTTTATTGGGTAGTATTGTTTCACGCTAACAATGTATAAAAAAAATGACGTTAACTAACTATCCCGGCGTTAGGCCCTTTGAAAAACCTCTCAGTGATTTAGACCAACAAATGAAAAGTATTTTAGAGCAAGATAATGTTGACGACCATCAGAAGGTTGTGTTGTATCAACAAATATTACAGCGCTACTTGAATTATCGTGAACAAGCTAAAGTAAAGGAACCTTTACAAGTTAGTTTTAGTAGCACTAGCGCTTTAAATCCATCAACAACAACTTTAAAAACGGC
This sequence comes from Lithobius niger, assembly GCA_023313725.1. Classification (NCBI taxonomy): domain Eukaryota; kingdom Metazoa; phylum Arthropoda; class Chilopoda; order Lithobiomorpha; family Lithobiidae; genus Lithobius; species Lithobius niger. Next base: position 81,451 of record JAHWFP010251912.1, on the reverse strand, counting down.
TGCAACTTCTCAATCAACACCACAGCAGACTGAGGCTAGTGACAGAGAAGATGGTGCATCGGCCAGAAAACCAAGCATTGACGAATTGGTAGAAACAGTTCCTATTAATTATAGATCGGTTGTAGCCGAACGTTTGGCAGAAGGTGACATTTCTTGGAACGAAAGGGGTGAGTTATTATTTCAAGGACGACCTATTAAAAATTCGAATGTCGCCGATTTAGTGCATGGCTTGTTCTCGCGCACAAAGCATGCAAAACGTGTTGCTAATAAACTACCAGGCTGGCAATCTCTTATACTTTATTAGGTCGCGTAGCAACGCGAAGAAGAAAGTATACAAAACCAAAGAAACCAGTTGAGAAAGATTTGGGGTGGTTTGATGATAGTCAATACTTCTGATTATGACGACTTTAAAAGAAATCTACTTTGACCCGAATTCTCCAGGGTCATTAGGGGGTAAAGAGAGGTTGTATGGTGAAGCTAAAAAATATGGCTTTAGTAGAAAGCAGGTAGACGAATTCTTAAAATCTCAAGATGCTTATACTTTGCATAAAGACATTAGACACAAGTTTACGCGTAACCCTTTCATAGCTTATCGAAAAGATCAAATATGGCAGTCAGACCTCATTGACTTAAAGAAATATGCTCCTTTCAATAACAATTTTCAATACGTTTTGATTGCAATTGATGTGTTAACTAAATATCTCAGAGCTGTTCCTTTAAAAAACAAATCAGCAACTGCTATGGTTTTCGGCTTAAAGAAACTGTTCAAAGATAAAAAACCAGAGTACCTTCATTCCAACGAAGGCTCAGAATACTGCTCAGCAGCTGTCAGAACGTTACTTCCCTCTCTTAATATTAAATGGTACCATACCTATAATCGCTCAATTAAAGCCGGAATCGCCGTAAGAACAATAAAAACGGTGAAAAGTCGTATATTTCGTTGGTTTACATATACAGGTTCATATAATTATGTAGATGTTTTAGATAAGATTGTAAATTCTTACAATAATTCTGTTCATCGTAGCATTAAGTTTAGACCTTCCGAAATTACAACTAGAAAAAAGGAACGCGAAGCTTATAAAAATTTGTATGGTGCTGGCAATGATTTGAAGGTAGGTCAGTTAGTGCGCATACCAAAAATCAGACACGTCTTTACACCTGGGTACATTCCAAAGTGGACTTGTGAAACTTTTACAATAGCCAGTAAAATTAAAAATAAACGTTACAAAACACCTGTTTACACGATAAAGGACTACCAATCTGAACCCATAAAAGGGACTTTTTACAGTCAGGAACTGCAACCTATTGTAAAACTAGACAATGTTTACAGAATAGAACGTGTGTTGAGAAAAAAAAAGTAGCAGGTGTGACTCATTTTTACGTTAAATGGGCAGGGTGGGGTCCGCAATTTAATAGTTGGGTGACAGATATCGTTCAAGATGGACCTACTTGATAATCTCTACATAACACTTCCCTCTAATGGTAGTTTTGATGTCTATCCTGATAACACGTTGGCTCATTACAAAAATTAGCTGCCAGAAATGCTTCATCTTTCAAACGAATACGAGGTTGCCTTAGTAGAGATGCAGTTTCCTTTAAGAATGGACTATAAACCGTTCGTAATGAGAGCTGGCGAGGACGATGTAATCTTAAATGTTTTAAATTTAGATATAATGACGCCTACAGCCATTGAATACAAACTAAAATGCACCAGCGGTGGTATCAGCTATGACACAACTAGTGACCTCGTAGAAGCGATAAATAAGGAAATAGCAGAGTTTAGGAGATCAAAATTTGAAGATTATAAAGGAAAGGAACATCCTTTTCATGATGCAGATTACGAAAAGAGAAAAAGACCTAGAATTAGTTACAATAGCAGTATAAAACGTTACGTCATTCATAATGACATAAGACCAACTACTAATTTGCACATTCGATTATTAATGGGAAACCGTATGGCTCGCAGGTTAGGCTTTGAACCAAATCAATTGCCACTTTACCCCTATCGCGATGATGGAAGTCTCGCAACAATGGGGGGTGTTGTAGTTGTTTTAGATAAAAGCATCTCTTATAAAACTCGAGCTGAATTAACCGTCACAGCAGTTAATCCTTCGCCTCACGATAATAACAACCTTCCAGATTATATTTGGGTTTATACAAATCTAATAAATCCGAGGCCTGTTGGCAACAGTTACTCCCAATTGTTAAGAATAACTAACGTTATAGGAGAGTCAGACACGAGTCAGTCCGTTATTTTTACTTCTCCCCATTATTATTCGCTGTTACAACATAACGTGCAAACAATAGAAATTAAATTTTGCGACGCCTATGGGGATATAATACCGTTCTCTTCCCAAGGCCACACCATTGTCACTTTGCACATCAGACGGAAAAGGTCGTGAACGAAACAATGGCTTCCTGTTGCCCTTATACAGCTCACTATCGAAGACAAGCAGGTGGTTTAAACGTTTATTCAGGAGCAAGATTCCAGGCTGGTCATGGCCTTGCTAACCTTTTTTCTAGTATATCTAAATATGCTATGCCTTTCGTTCGTTCAGTCGGCAGCTATTTAGGACGCAAAGCTTTAGGAACCGGAAGTAATATCGCACAAGATTTAATTGCCGGTAAAAATTTTAAACAGAGTGCAAAGGATAGGTTACAAGAGACTGGTGAACAAATATTAGGCGATGTTAAGGCTAGGTTCAGTCAATCTGGTAGTGGACGCAAGAGAAGATGCAACTCTCCCAAGAGGAATACTAGTAAGAGACGACGAACAGTTACAGTAGCTAAGAAGAAGAAGAAAAATAAGAAAGTGATTCGAGATAGCATTTTTTAACAAAAATGTCTTTCATTCATCCTACATCTTGTGAGTGTTTGAAATCAGAATTGGACATATTTGAAGTTCCACCAACACAAGTGTCTATAGAACGCAATCAGTATGTCGAATACCGCCCTATTGCAACGCCTAGTTCAACTATAGAATTTCAGATTGACGGAACAGCAGACTATTTGGACTTGGCGCAAACATGTATTTATTTAAAACTGAAAGTTGTAAGCGCCGCTGGAGAAGATCTTACTGATGCATTGAGCGCTTTCATAACGCCTACTAACCTATTTCTACAATCTCTTTTTTTACAAGTGGACTGTTATTTCAACGGGAAGCTGATTTCTGGAGGTAGCGACACCTATCGATATAAAGCTTACCTGCAAACGTTGCTCAGTTACTCTAATGCAGCTAAAGACTGTCAGTTGGGAGCTGCCATGTGGAATACTGCAGATAACAGGAAAACTGCTATCGCAAATTCTAAAAGTATAGAGTTAATGGGGCGAATTCATACTGAAGCCTGCAACTTGTCGAAACTTTAATTGAGCAATGTTAATGTAAAGTTTCGTTTCGTTTTATCAAAGCCTGAATTTTCGCTTAAGTTGTCCAATGCTGCTGCTGCTACTTTGAAACCAAAAATACAAATCGAAGCAGCTGCTTGTTTGTAAAAAAGGTTAGACCCTCCCCATCCATTCTAGCATCTCACATGACAACACTACAAGAAAATAGCGCAAAATATTCTTTTGTTCGTAGTGATATTAAAATACAAACTGTCTCTAGCGGAATGACTTCGGCATTTATTGACAACGTTTTTCAAGGACAGGTGCCGTCTTTTGTTTTGATTTGTTTTGTTGACAACGAAACGTACACGGGTGTTTACAAAAAAGATCCTTGGATATTTGAAAATCACGGTTTGAACTACTTATCGCTCACTGTAGACGGGGAACAAATAGACAAACCACTACAACCTGACTTTAGTTCCATGACCTACACCCGAGCCTACATGAATTTATTTCACGGATTAGACACATCATTTCAAAACGTAGGTAATGGGATCAAGATTACAGATTTTGCTACAAAACATTGCATGTTTGCTTATGATCTGACTCCGGATGGTGGCGCCGGAAATTCAAGCTCTCACGTTTCACTCAACAGACAAGGTGTTGTCAGAATAGAACTTAGATTTGATGCTGCTCTCGCAAAAGCGACTAACGTTTTGATTTATTACGAGATACCGAAGGTTTTAGAAGTTACTTTTGATCGTGAAGTTTTCCTGGAAGGATGAACACGAAGCAGATCAATGACATCTTGAGAAGTAGATGTCCAAATTTCCTGGGGACATATCCCGCAAACCACTTACCTGTTGTAATTAATAGAAAAGAATCCTTTCTAGTCGTTAATCATGACACGTGCACTTCGTCGGGAAGCCATTGGTCTGTCATCGGATTGCATAAAATGAAGAATGGAATTCTTCTGAGTTTTTTTACTCTTTTGGCTTCAACTTAGAAAACAATTACCACATTCGACAGTATTTGAGTGATTGGAATGGAAAGAAGATTTGGCGCAACAAGTTTCAAATTCAATCCCCAACATCTTCTACCTGTGGACATTATTGTATTTTTACATAATTATGAGAACCAAGGGATTTACTCCCGATTACATTGTTAACAAATTAAAGAGAACAGCTTTCCGTGAACTTTATGTGTACAATTTTGTAAAATGTATTAATAAACTTAAAATGTGATTATACAACATTCTCTTAATATTTTCTTTATTCTTTCTATAATGCCGCACTGTTTCATAAAATTTCGCCTGGAGGGGACTGACGATGAGGGAATTGATATTGTGAAAAGAACACTATACCACAACATGTTGCAAATGATAAGGTTGAAAATGCTTTGCATAGGCATCGAAACCGTCTTAGCAGGACACTTGGTCAGGATTTTAGTGGATTGTAAAATGGAAGCAATCAAAAGTTTTATCGAGGGGATGCAAGCTGGGTTTAAAGATGATGGTGGTTTAATCGACAAAGAGCTAACTATGGAGATCATTACTCGTTCTCAAGCTGGAATGTTTAAAAAATATATAACAACGATTGATCCTTTCTCCTTAATTCTCGGATGTAGCCTACCCGACCTTTCATTTGGTATGCAGCTCGTACGATTTTGCGAAGATAGTCTGTCGTTTACCCACCTTGACCCATTTGTTCTGAACAATTTTGAGTTACATGACAGAATTAAAACTTACTACGACAGTTATCACACAACACGAAAAATTACTCTAAATAGGATAAAGAATGAAATGTTGAAAACAGAGTTCTTAAAAGAACCAACACCTTTGTGGAGTGCACTTGCAACAAACGCCTTGCAAGACAGAGAAGTCAAAGGTGTTTACATTTACGGTTCGAGCGGAATTGGTAAAACGTTACTCGTTGAAGTGATACTATCAGACATTTGCGAATTGGGTTACGTCATGACAAATGCATCTTTTACAGGTGTAAGACATGACGATCGCTACATCTACATTCCAGATTGTTCTTCAGAACTCCTTGAGTCTTCCATTTTGACCCTATATCGTTTGGTAGATAACAGAGCTTTCAATATTGGAAAACAAAAGATATTATTTAAAGGCAAGGTGATAATTGTTAGTAGATGTCAACCTCCAGAAGATGTAGCCTTCCTACGACGTTTTACCGTCATCGAAGCAGACACACCTTTATTTGCATCACCTCATACAAATAGAGTTACACCGCCCTACACGACTTACAAAGTGTGTAATTTTTTTTTAATTTATTGTTTTTTCCGTGTTCTAGTTTTCTAACTTTACGATTTCGTAACATGATTTTTTTTTTACAGATGCCACAAGGTTATTTGAGGGCAACGCCTCCACAATCAGCTGAAGACTTGTCACCAGTCTATTCGATGTGCACAAGTCTGGATGCTCTCAACGTGTGAGGATGTTTGTTTGTCAGGGGTGTGGTTCGAAGTATAGTCACAAAAGCAGTCTTCTGCGACATCTGCGCAATTGTCACCCAGCCGATGCCGATGCAAACTGTGTTGTTTGCGGTCGACGTTTCGAAAACTGTCGCACACTTCTTCTTCATCAGATACGCGCTCATGTTCCATCACCTACAGCTCCTCAAAACGTTTGCAGTCAGTGTAGACAATGTTTTCAATAGCTAGATACGATACGAGTGATTATCCTACAGATCATGCTTTGTACCCGACCCGGAACAAGAAAGTGTCAGGTATTTTTAAAGACGAGACTTGTTCCGTTCCCCATTCTAGAATTTTGTGGCTTGAAAGCTAAAACGTATTCGTTGATTTATGGCGATATTAACAAACTTGTTGAAAAAAGTATCCAGAGACGTGTACTGAAACAAGAAGTAACTCACAGACATTACGTTGATGTACTACATAATCAAAATGTATATTGTTTTAAAATGAATTTTCTTCGGAATAAAACTCACCAGCTAGTGACCGAAGAACAGAACAAACTGTGTTTAACCACTTAACGATAATAAACGGTATCTATTAAGTGATGGCATTAGGAGTTTATCGTATGGACATTATTCCATACCTGATAATACATTGTAAAAAAGGTAAAGCCGATAATGTGTATCAACAATGTTATTTTTTATTGATTCAAACTTGTAACAACACATTTTGTCATTTTTGTTTGAACTGTTGTATTTTTATGACGATTAAATTCTGAGATTCTTGTTACAACATGTAATAAAACATATTTGACAGAAAAAACGACTTTTTTATTTTTTCTTCCACTCTGAATGACAACACGATAGGTTAGTAACCTCCATTTTTAGTTCCAATTCCTACCGCTCGAGGGACGACCGGAAACGTCCTCCGCTCGCGTGACCGACTCTCGACCAATCAGAGAGCGAGCAGGCCTTACATATTACTTACAACCGGAAGCCATCTTTCTTTCTGACTCCAACCTTCAAAGGAGGTAGACGCCGCGCAAAATCTAATAAAAAAAGTGCAAGTCACTATAAAAATGCATAGTCATACTAACACTAACCCAATACGTCATCTCATCTGTGACGTCACAGATGAGACGATAAGAATTAGTATTGTAGAAAGTAGCCGAGCTGGCGTAGATACGGGCAAACTACACTACTCGTATTCAATAGAAAGTACTGTATAAACAAGCTAGATTTTGGAATCCCGTTACTGTTACAACATTCTTTTTCAAATCATTCTAGACTACCGTAGTTTACTTGAAAAATGCTTGCCGGGCAACAATGCAGGCTCGAGCCAGCAATTAGCCAGCGCACACTCACGCCCTATACGGCCTATTGTTGGCGCTCTTTTGGCTGCAAAACCTTTTGGCCGCGACTGTACCTCAGGGTTCAGTGTTGGGGGCCCTTATTATTTTTAATTTATATAAATGACATTACAGATATAGAATGGAAAACATATATAACTTTATACGCAGATGATATACTCATATGTTATCAATAAATAATGAAAGTAAAAATATGTTAATAAATTTACAAGAAGACTTTGACAAAATACAAATTTATTTAAGTGAAAATGATTTGATACTGAATAATGAGAAAACATGTTATTTACCAATAGTAACGTCGCATATGCAAGAGGAACCAGGTACAATTATGACGTGATGAGAATTGTGAAAGAAATTCTAATTGTAAAAAAATTGAAAAAGTTAACAATGCAAGGTATTTAGGAATTGAATTAGACAAACATTGGAAATTTTACATGCACATTGATAAGTTAGTACAAAAATTAAGGAGAATGATACCTACATTATATAATTTAAAGGATATCTTGAACCAAAAAAATAAGAAAATGATTTTTGAAGCACTTATTATGCCAAACATAAATTATGGACTGACGGTATATGGAACGACTTCAAGCAGCATTATTACACAAATACAAAAAGTAACAAATAAAGCAATTAAAGTACTCTTTAAAAATAAATAAAAAACGCAACATTGCAGTGAAATTTATAAAAAGTTAGGAATCATGAATATTGATACTACATTAAACTGGAGCATTATAAATAGGAACTATTTCAAAACTGAAAATAAAATAAAACTGAATAGCGGTATAAGAGAGAATAAAAAATGGCTACAGGAACCTAAATGGCGAAATTCGTATGGTAGGAGAACCATGAAATTTCTTTTACCGGCAAAATTTAACAAACTCCCAACGGAACTAAGACATACAAAATTATAGTGAAATGAAAAACAAGATCAAAAAATGGCTACTAAATAATCAATAAAAATAAGGAGTCGAAAGAGATCCATGTAATATATGTAAATTATTGGCAAGTGAAGAAATATACCATATTGTTTGATTAATGTTGACTTAATATTAAACCACGAAAAAACATGCTTTCTACCTATTGCAACGTCACATATGGAAATTGGAAATGACGAAATTAAAACTTGCAAAAAAAATTGCAGGTCTGAGAGGGAATGTAAATGCAACTCAAAAATAAAAAAAAGTTACACATGCAGCTTATTTGGGATTACAATTGGACAAAAACTGGAAATTTGCATTACATATTGACAATATTGTTAAAAAGTCAGAAGAATGATACCAATATTATATAAATTAAAAATAATACTTGATAAGAAGAATAAAAAAATGATCTTTGACGCATTAATAACGTCACAATACACATACGGACTCATTATATATGGGACTACCTCCAACAGTCTAATCAACCAAATACAAAGAATTGTTAATTAAGCACTAAAAACGCTGTTTAATAATGGTACCAAGTACACAACAAAGGAAATACAAAAACAACATGCAATAATGAATGTTGAACAAACTCTAACTTGGAACTACGTTACGAAATACTATAGTGGCTGTAATGAATATAAAATTGCTTTAACAAGAAGCGTCAGACATAACAACAATTGACTAAGGGTCCCCAATGCAGCAACTCTCTAAACTCTCTAAACTCTTTCCGAATACCTCTACATTTCAACAAAATACCTTACGAGCTTAGACATCTGAACAATCCATACAAAATCAAAAACGAAATTTAAAAAAGGTTACTAATGAACTAGATGTACATATGTTTCACTGTGATCTACTAGGTAAGAATGACTACAATTATTTACAAAAAATAAAAGAATAACTTTTGAAATCTCATGCAAAACATAACAATGTGTATACATGTAAAACATTTTTGGTAAAACCTTTTTGCTTGCACATACAAATCCATCTTAGGATTTCGTGCCTGTACGTGTTACTGTACGAGTACAAGAATAAAGCAGATATTATTATTATTATTATTGTTATTGCTTTTTTTCCCGCAGGGGGTGTTCGCCGATCGGCACGAAAGGCATTTCGGTGTCTGTCAAAAACGTAAAAATTATGTATCAAATACGATGAACTGCTACAAACGGACATGATGAGGTGAAAGCAGACAAGCCGGTGAGTGTTATAAGCCAAACAGCTTAAAATTGGTGCATTCGTTACGGAGGATTCACGATTTCAAATTGCGGTTCACTCAGTCTTGGAGGGGCGAAAAACTGACATTGCAAATGACGTAGCGTGCAGAGCGGCACCGTTCGCAAGTGACGATTGGTGCATCGGAAATCATAGATAAAATGTCCAGGTGTCAAGACTGTGAAAATGTAATTAAAACAAATGAAGGGGATATAGTGAACTGTTTCGAATGCAAAGGAAAACACCATCACAAATGTGCGGGACTAGCAGCGACGACCGTAAAAGCGATGGAAAAGTCTATAAATAAATGGAAATATAAGCGTTGCAGACCCGGTAGAACAAACTCAACCAAATCTATTAGAGATAAAAAAAACAAATACCAACAGTGAAAGCTACTCTAGCAGTGATGAAGATGTCGACAACAGTGATGAAGAAAAAACGGCCGAGAAAATTAAAAAAACAAAACAAAAAAACAGCAGGAAGCTAAAAAAAAACAGAAATAGAGGAGAAAGAAATTAGCAAAACTCGAGGAAAGAGATATATAGCTATTGCTAGAATTGAAAAAACACTGCTGGAACTAAAAAAAGACAATGAAAAAATCATCGAGGGTATGAAATTTATGGAGGAAAAAAACGAAGAAATGAAAAAAGAAAATAAAGAAATAAAGCAGGAAAACAAAGAATTATCCAGGAGGATTGACAAAATTGAAGAAATAATTGGTGGCATGAACAACAGTAGCATCATTCCAACTGGACCAGTAACTTCAGTAAGAAATGTTTTGTCTGCTGGAGAACTGGTTAACTGGACCAATACGACAAGTAGATATTTTCAACTGGACCAATACCTCCAGTAGATATTTTCAACTGGACCTGTAACCAATAGTAGAACATCTGCAACTGGACCAGTAATGCCAATAGTTAATTTCAACTGGACCAATACTATCTTTAGGTATTTTGAACTGGACCAGTAACCAACAGTAGTATCTTTTCAACTGGACCTGTAACTCCAATAAGAAATGTTTTGTCTACTGGTGAACTGGTTAACTGGACCAATACTAACCAGTTGTTATTTCCAACTGGACCAATACCGCCAGTATACATTTTGAACTGGACCAATAACCAACAGTGGAATACATTCAACTGGACCAGTAATGCCAGTAGAGATTAGTTCATCAACTGGTGAAGTGGTTACTCAAACCAGTAACTCCAACTGGATTTTATTTTCTACTGGACCAATACCTCCAGGATGTTATCAACTGGAGAGTAGCAACTATAAACAGCCCGACAATCATCAGTGAACTATAATCAGTTGGGTCAGTAACTCCAATATAGAACAAGTTCGAAAGTTCAGGACGTGCAGTAAGTTTGTGCCAGGTAATTTGGTGAGTGGGCTGGCAGGTCTAAAGCAAGCAAAGCAGAATGGCTGCACGTATCCTATTTTACAATTTTCTACTTGTTTTCCTTGAAACGCCTTTCCTCCATGTGAAACACAACCTGTTGAATTCAACAGTAACATTCACACTGCACAGACCTCCCGAGAGTAAAAGGGCATGCTAGAGTTTTTTTTTCTAGAGGCTTTTTTTTTTTGGCTTATCATGTCTCTTTTTTGTCCTTATTTATCGTTTTCTGCTGCTTTCCTGGCCTTCTTCTTGCCGTTGTTAGCCTGCATTTCATCGATTCAGAAAAGCAAAATGGGGCATATTTTTACAAAGAGAGCAAGAAGGGCGAATTTTCCGGAAAGCCCTCCCTCCTCCCCCACCTCCTGTGCATGCCACTGGTACTCTATGATCTGTTACTAAATCCCAAAACCGAGTGGGTTCTGTTTGTACAGCATTAAAGCACTTTAAGTAAATAAAGAAATGCGTAGATATCAACGAGCACTGCATGGTGAGCATAAAAACGAAACTTTTGTGGCTTTGATGTGACTTTTTTGTGCAGTTTGGGCAGTAAGTGACAGTATGTGGCAAATTCGACCTAAACAGTAGTGGCACACGCACATATCGTCCGAGATTTGGTTTGTCGTGGGTGTTTTCTAATTGTTTTTTTTCTGCAGAAACGTGATACACAGTGAATTGCCTACGTATCTTTATTTTATTGCATTGCTTTTCAGTGAGCATTTGTTGAATATCATCACAGAAGTAAAGAAACTATTTATCAAATATTTTGAAAAACTCATACGGAAAATTAACTTCACAAAAGAATTCCTTGGAAAATCAAGTGTAACTTATATTCCCATCTTATTAATTTGTGCCCTAGCTTGTAATTTACACCTGAACCATTCAGGAGTGCATTGCATTCAGTAAAAGATTTCTAAATCAAAGTCATAAGAAATAACTGGGCTTGCTGGCCTAGTAGCTTTTCTTACTATATCAACGCGCAGGTTTTACTGGACAAGTAGGCTGGGTTAGTTATTGGACCAGTAACAAAAGCCTGCAGGTCTGATAAGAATTTTATATTAAAGCAATTCATAAATTAGTTATAGATTTTAATAGCATAATGAAAGGTTCTCTAGTTGCTAAACAATTAATGCCAATTGATTGTTTAAAACAAACTCAGGCAATACATTACCTTAGCAGAAATCAGTAAAATAGAAATCCTAGGCCCATAACTTCAATGCTAAAGATTCCATGTGTATATAAGGCTGATCACCACCCTCCAAAATTGTCAATACTGCAAGTCAATAATAGTGTCAAGTAAGTAATAGTGTTAGGTCTAGTGTAAGTAGCTACATTGTAATCATCTACATAGGAATATTTCAGGGAAGGCATAATCTGTTGTAATGATATTTACTAATAGTATAGCATACATAAGCACAATTTTTTTCCAGAGAAGCCTACTGGTCCAGTAATTCAGTTTTACTGGACCAGTACAAGATTATCACTGGTGCTATAGGAAAACCTTACTGGTCCTGTACACCTTGGCTACTGGACCAGTAAGAAGAGTCTACAGGACCACTAACAATTTGGTAATGGTCCAGTAAGAAGATCCTACTGGTCCAGTGAACAATTGTTACTGGACCAGTAATAATTTTCGACTGGTCCTAGCTACAGGACCAGTATTAATACCCTACTGGTCCAGTATTCCATAAACCAGTAAGTAGTACTGGTCCAGTAAGAAAATTCGTACTGGTCCAGTAAAATATTTCCAGTAGGATTTCCAATAGAGATCAATGAGCATACGACACCTTTTTACAAAAGTTTGTTGTGGAAGACTAAGCAAGAATTAAAAACAACACTACAAATTAATTTGGTTCAGATAAGGGAAAGTGCAAGTAAAGAAACAAGAAAAAGACAAACAAGTTTACACAATAAAAGGTGAAGATGACCTTGAAAACCTGAAAAAAAAAACAACTGCAGAAGAATCGGTAACAAATAAGGTCACAAATGTATATGAATGCAGGTGTATGAATTTAAAAATAACGTGTATGGTAATTTTGATGACCTTATGAGTGACAAACATTTTTATGCCAATAGAATAATGCTCATACATGTAAACATACGGAGTTGTAGGAAGAATTGGGAAAAACTATTGCTTGACCTTGAAAACAGTGTTATAAAATGGGATGTAATAGTTCTAACAGAAATACATGAGTTTGAAACGGAGTTTGAAAGATATACACAAGATATAGTGTATGCAGGAACACACAAAACGGAGGTGGCATTTTGGTTTTTATAAAGGAAAATGTTTTTAGTAATAATGTGTGCAAAGCAATCAAAATGGATGAAAAATGATTCATTAGACATTACAATGAATACAAATAGCAACAAATACAATCTAGTAATTTGTTATAGGAAACCTTCATCTAATAGGAAAGTATATATTGCAGAATTAAACAAATAATAAAACAAAAAGACAATGAAAAAAATGTAAACAAAATCTTTATTGGAGACTTCAATCTTAATACTTTGACCGAAACACAGAATGAAAGTGAAAAATCTGATATACTCAAATTTGAAAATCTTATAGCCTACAATGGCTATACACAACAAATTGTAACAGCTACCAGAGAAGAGATAAGGAACAGGGTATGACGAAATCATGTTTAGACCTAATCTTCACTAAACTAACTAATTTAAACTGTAATAGTGCAGTAATAACTACTAAACTAGCAGATCATTACTATACTTTAATAGGATTAAATGACATTACTATGCCTAACACTAAACCTAAAACTGGAAATGATAACACTAATTCACAATGGAAGAAAAGCCTGAATAATAAAAAAAATAGTAGAAGAACTAAATAGCATGGATTGGGAATACTTAAAGGCTGAAAGTAACCCAAATGAGATATATGATAAAATACACAATACAATAACGATGATATACAAAAATAATACCTTGGGAAAAAAAACAAAATAAAAATAAAAAGAATTACATGAGACATGAATGGATGAATGACTCATCCATTCATGTCTATGTACATTAACATTAAGAATAACCTTTGGAATAAAATTAAAAAACTAAAAAGAGAGAGGAAGATAGTATTTATTTGCATTGGCAAAATGAAAAGTACAAAAATAAGAAAAAAAAATAAACAAAGATATTAGTGAAGCTAAACAACTTTTTTACTGTAAATACTTCTCTAAATATAAAATGGATGGAAAGAAAACCTGGGAAAAATAAATCAAATTATAGGAAAAGATAACAAGAATAAAAGTATTAAGGCACAAATACAAAAAAAGCTTTAGCCAAATCAATTTTAAAGATACATGTGAAAAGTTTTCAGTACACTTTCATGAACAAATACTTGACATTGATATGGACTTAAAAAATCAAAAGTTAAATGGGGAAAAAATAAAAAGATTAGAGACTGAATTAGATATACAAAAAATAAAACTTCAAATAAAACAATGGAAATCTTTGAAGCTAATATGTATGACATAATGACAATCATAAATGATATGAAATGTAAAAAAATCAAGTGGACATGATGGCTTCCTATTGGAACATTTTATCGCTACCAAAGAAAAAAACAAGTTAATTTATGGTAACACTAATAAATAGTATGATAAAACTGAAATATGGCCAGATACTTTAAAAAAAAACAAATAATTAGACCAATTTACAAAAAGGGAGAATTGATAAACTTAAATAATTATAGACCAATTTCCGTGTTGCCAGTTTTAAATAAAAATAATTGAAAAATTCTTTGCTAAAAGAATAGAAATCTTTTTTAATAAATACAATATACTGAATAAAAATCAATTTGGATACAGAAAAGGAATTGGTACGATTGATGCATTAGAAAAAAATAATCATAATGTAACAAGAGCGTTAAATTACGGTAAATTTGCAGGAGCCATTTTTATTGATTTAAGTAAGCTTTCGATGCGCTGAAAACTGAAATATTGTTTAAAAAAATCTACAATCACGGGCTTAGAGGAAGAATGTATAATATTATGAAAAGTTATTTAACAGGACGGAAGTGCAGTGTAAAATTAGATGAACAAAACAGCAGTGTAAAAATATTAAATATGGTGTGCCACAAGGTTCTGTTTTAGGACCACTACTTTTTTTAAATTTATATCAATGATATTTTAAACATTGTCTGGAAAACTGAATTAACACTCTATGGTGATGATATTTTCTTTTTATCTATACACAATAATAATAAGAAAATGATAAAACACCTACAAGAGGACTTTGATAAATTGAGAATTTACTTATTGCAAAATGATTTAATTTTAAAATAAAGACAAAACTTGTCATCTCCCAATAAAAACCTCACACATGCATGAATCAAAGAGAGACATGATTACATGTGAGAATAATTGTGAAATTGAAAACTTAAAATGTGCTTGCAGCAAAATTAATAAAATATATAATATTAAATATTTGGGACTAGAAGTAGATTCTAACTGGAAATTTTATATTCACATGGAAAAATTAAACCAAAATATAAGAAGAATAATACCAACCCTTGCTAAAATAAAAAAATCATTAAATGATAATAATAAGAAAACGGTTTTTGTAGCATTAATCATGTCTAACATTAAATATGGAATTTCACTTTAAGGATCAACCATAAAATCTATGTTAATTCAACTTCAAAAAGTGACTAATAAAGCTATAAAAGTATTATTTAAGTCTGACAAAATAAAAAGTAGTAAAGAAATCTAATTATTTGTAAATATTATGAATATTGAGCAAACACACAGGTACGAGATTATAAAAAAATTTTATTTCAAACCAGAAAATAAAAAGGAAAATAATAATAAAAAGGAAAATAATAATAAAAAGGAAAATAATAATAAAAAGGAAAATAATAATAAAAAGGAAAATAATAAT
>JAHWFP010251912.1:54409-65879 GCA_023313725.1 Lithobius niger | reverse complement strand
AAAATAATAATAAAAAGGAAAATAATAATAAAAAGGAAAATAATAATGAGAGGTGACAATAATTGGCTCATTGAACCCCAGTGGAGAAATCTTATGGCAAAATGGGGATGACATATATGGTACCGCATTACATGAATAAAATACCAGCACAACTAAGAAATTTGAAAAACTTTAGACAAATGGAAAAAGGAATTCAAAACTGGGTCAAAACAACATAAAATACAAACATTGGTGCTACATAACATTTTAAATATATTTTTAATAAAATATCATTAATATAACATTACTAATTTTATTTATAATTGTATATTGCGTAGCTATAATTAATTAATATATTTAGGTTTAGTTAACTGTAAACTGTATATATATATGTAAATTCAAACTGTATATAAATGCTTGCACAAACAAGTTGGAAGACTTCGTGCCGCTTGTACTTAACACACGTTGTACAATTGAATAAAGCTATATTATTATTATTGTGTCACACCAGCTAGGACATTTAACTGAAAGAAAAATTTATCCTTTTCATAAGAAATTGTAATTTTTTCCTTAGGTCAAAAAAAAAATGTTTAAAAAAGTTTGAAACTGTCCGTTTTATTATTCCTCGAATTGTACTGAGGACTAAACTACCTAGAGCAATTTTTGTTTAAACTTACTTAGCTACTTACAAGTGCATAAGAATGTGTTTTATGGCAGTGTTTTAGTTTAGGTTAGGTTCCGGTGAATGTGTTTTGCTGAATATGTTTTCGCTGAATATGTTTCGCTGGATATGTTTTTGCTGAATATGTTTTTGCTGAATATGTTTTCGCTGGATATGTTTCGCTGGATATGTTTTCTCTGGATATGTTTTGCTGGATATGTTTTGCTGGATATATTTTCGCTGGATATGTTTTTACTGGATATGTTTTGCTGGATATGTTTTCGCTGGATATGTTCTGGTGGATATGTTTATTTATATAGATTTTTAAGTCAACACAAATTTTGAAAAGTTAGAGCGCCCTGCTTCATTTAAGTAATGTTATACTCACATTTTTTTTTATCTTGCACAAATAGTTTTTTTTCTTGCACATTTACATTATTTCTTGCAGAAATAGTTTTTTCTTGTGCACTTTGTTTTTTCCTTGAACATTTAGTTTACTTTTTGCACAAATAGTTTTTTTCTTGTTTATTTTGTATTTTTCTTGTGCACTTGTATTTTTCTTGCACATTTAGTTTATTTTGCACAAATAGTTTTTTTTATGCATTTTGTATTTTCTTGTCCATTTTGTATTTTTCTTGCACATTTAGTTTATTTCTTGCACAAATAGTTTTTTCTTGTGCATTTTGTATATTTGTTGTGCATTTTTTATTTTTCTTGCACATTTTATTGCAGAAGCTGAAAAAAAAACATGATGGATAGATATCAGCTAGCTAAAAACACACACTTTAAAATACAAATAAAAGAAATCCCATACAAGTCAGAGTGAAAAGATGAATTTTTATTTACAAATCATTCGTTCAACAACCATTTATGAAACAGTATTTTTATGATTGCGGACAATGAACAGATTTTCCAGGTAAGGCATAACAATGTAGGCCACATGTGGGGCTAGAAATAACGTTATACATAGTTAACAATTCTTCATATCGTGGACAACCAATACTTTCCAAGTTAAAATGAGGAATATAGTTTTCTTTCAAAAGATTACGCTCATAATGTCCCCCTTTGTAAGGTATGTAAGGCTTATCTGACTCAACTATACTAGTTGATTGGATATCCGATAAAATTGAGAGTAGTGAAGTCTGGGGCAAGTCTGAACTAGCATCTTCGAAATGCATGCCGTGAATATTGCGCATAACCCATGCTGCCGTTATTCTACCTTTTGGTGTCAGATCATAAAATTTTCCTACTTTAAAAGTGTAACGCTCAGTCACAGGCTTGAACAAGTATGTGACAACCAATTCTTTACAAAGAAATTTGTTCTTGTGCACAGTGTCAGGAACATGAAATCCATCGACATCGTCGACTCTACTGGAGCCCTGTAGAGAGGCTAGTGACGTCATCCGCCTTTGCTCACCCCTCTGTGCCACCTTATCCTTAAGACCTGCTATTAAGCTATCTCTATTATCATTTCCCCATAGCGTAGCTGGCTAAGGAGTCATCTCCCTCCTTGATCTGATAAGCCATTGGACCCTGGTTCGAGCCTTGCCATTGCCTTAGCCTGTGAAAAATGATTTTCTTCACTCACAATACAAATTGCGAAAAAATGCCCTCTGAGATAAAGCACAATTCGTGTGAGCAAACAAAGATGGCCACCAATCAAAACAACTTCCAATCAAAATGGATGACAAACAGGTGAGTAATCCATATCTCGTAAAGATCAGTCGTTAATGACATCATCTACATCTGGGTTCACACGACTCATCGTTATCTACTTCCGGGTTGGGGTAACTCATCCTTATCTTATCTTATCTTGGCCACGCCCCTTCTATTGTTGGACTAGACAGGTGATCCTCTCTCTGTTATAGAAACAGCCTTCCTTATATAATTTATTACAAAACTTACAATAAAATACACAAGAATTGCTGATCTGACAGATTTGGAAGAGGCTGCATATCTTAAGGTGGTATTTTGACTTTTTTTTAAAGATATTTCCTCCAGAAGCAACGTTTCCAATCTCCAAAGTATGTGTTGACTGTATCTGGAAAGGTGGGTTGTTGAAAAGTGCTAAAAAGAGTGCAAAAATAAGTTTTGGTATTTCTGTTGCCTCCCAAGATGACTGCAAGACGATCATCACAGAATCTCTCATCCAGATCAAAATCAACTTAACTTCCAAAAATGTTTTTCTCCATAACTGTGCACATTCCTTTATGATGTCTGTTGATCTGAGTTTCTCAGTAACATCTTCAACCAACACAGAAGAATCAATCCCATTTCTGACTTATTGGCCTCAACTGGACTGACTAAAAAATTTAATCTCTTCACAAAATGTCTTTTCTAGTTGGGATTTAATAGCTCAAAATTTAACTTTTTCATCACCTAATCTGGCGTTAATTTTGTCTGTAACATCCGATAAAACAAAGGCGACACTGCTCTTTAATTGAAGTTTCATTTCCTCAAAGACTTCAGCAAATATTTTGTTTCAATTCTGGTTACTTGTCGATCATATTGAAGAAGGTATCTACTAATACACCCTACATGTCAATATTGGCCAACGCTGGGTGCGCGTCAAAAAGCTACAGTCACTTACATAATGCGAGTAATACCCCGTTAGTCTTAATAGACACTAAATATCTTTCTTAGTTTTGGGTATGGGCAACTCGACAATTGCTCCTATCTTTCCATCAGCAGGCAACCTACATCCCCCTCCTACCTTGTGACCCAAAAACGTTGCCTGCTTCATTCCTAGCTGATACTTTTTTTTAAATTTATTGTGAGACCTGAGTCCTTTACCTTACACAAAAATGCTAAAACATTCTCCAAGTGCTCAGGCCAATAAGTCGCAATCACCAGTACATTGTGTAAAAATGGCCTAGCAAACTCCTGTATATCTCTGCACACTTCAGTCATTAAGCATTGAAAGTAGGAAGTCGTATTAACCAGTCCCATGTTCATTTTTAAATATTCAAACACACCTAAATGAGTGTTTATGGCCATCATTTTGATGGCAATGGGTGAATTTGGAATATCCCCAAAACCCCTGACTAGGTCAAACACAGAGATATCCTTCACTGCAGCTACCCACTCAACCATTTCCCAAATTTTGGCATTGGGACCCTGTGTACTTTGGTTCCCCCGTTTAATTCTCTGTAATCCACAACGGGTCTTGGTGTTTTTCCTTCCTCTGTCACAGTCAATATAGTTGAGGCGTTGCTGCTCATACCTGACCTAATTACCCCTAATGCCAACATTCGTTTAATTTCCGTCTCACTTAATTCCTTCTGTTTCGGTGAGTAGCGGTGCAATTGCTTTTGTACCATCACTTCCTGATCCATTTCTATGTCGAATTCAACCAGGTCGGTGGCGCCCGGCTCATAGGTGTACACCCTCGGAACTTGGTCAAATACCCTGATCAAATAATTGATCTGCTCGGCTGACAGAGGTCCAATTGTTGACAGCCATTCGCCATTTCTTCGCCATTTTTTTCTGATCCAAGAATTCAATAAGATGGAAATGCAAAGAAGATATTTTGGGAGATTTGAAGGACTTCACGGATTTTGAAGACTACTTAAGCAAGTATGAGAGGCATAAAATATAAAAAGCTAGTCAAGCCGAATCGTTTAAACAACATTTAAAAGGAATATTTAAGAAGATACGATTCGAAAGGAATAAATTAAAGGAATCTAGTGCTAAAAAGAGCTAGTGAAGTTGTGCTTTAGTATTAATGGCTGAATCTATCAAAGTGGTGCCTAATTAACAGCATTTACAATTGCTTGACGGGTCAAATTTTTTTTACATGGGCAACCTGTATAGAAGCATTAATGCATCACCAGGGTCATGGAATGTATTAAATTATGGTGAATTATGGTAAAACCGACTGATGTAGTTAAGTTAGCAGCTTGGGAAATTGTAAATGAAAAGGCCATGGGCTTAATAATGCGAGCCATGGATACCAAAGTAATGCAAAACACAAAAAACTTAGCATCTACTTACGAAATTTGTGATAATTTAAAGTCAAGGTATGAGCCGTCCAACATTTTTAATTATTTGGATCTGGGGAAAACACATAACAAAATGCATATAACAAAAGCAACGTCAATTTTGAGTACTGGAGCAAACTAGCGGTAATTTATCAAATAATTGAAGATATCGGTCAGAACATTGGTGAAGAGAGGGAGTATGTTATATCATTATTGGTTTAACAGCAGGTTACAATAATTTGGCGACTAGTTTCCTTCCCCTCTTAAAAAAGAGAAGATATTGAAAATGCAAGATACTGAGCACTTATTTATCATAACTGAGTCAAGAAATGAAATCCTTGCTAAAATAAAAACTTTTCAGATACGTATGCCTATTTGTCCAAGCCATCAATGTCACCATAAGTCCTTTCATAAGTATTTCCAGTGCAGTGATGCTGCACATAAAGCCAACACGTGCAGCAGTAAAGCACTAACACCCCCAAGTTTCTGCCGGAGAGGTAATTTTTTAGGTCGCCGTCCATACCGTGACACCCGGACCTACAGTAAGCAAAACCCACGAAATAGTAAGAACAATACGAGTTGTTTTACATAACACCAAATACATTCAAGCAAAACATTAGCAGCTTAAAATGGTTAGAATATAAGTAATGTGCTAATAATAGATTCAGGATCTGCCAGACACTGCATATCAAACAAATCATAGTTTGAAAGTACTTTTTAAACTGAGTCGACTCAATCAAGTGTGCAACTATAAACAACATGGTCAAAACTAAAAGACGGGCAACGTAACCACTAAAATCAACTCAACCAAACTGACTTTACTTAAAGCTCTTTACGTTCCCAAATTTTATGTAAATCTATTTCCAGCACCTAACCAAGCAAATACTGCAATCCATCAAACTGTGCACATCCAGCCAAGCTCAAATAAACGATGTGTCAAAAAAGCCACAGTGCAGTGGTCCGGGTTGCCACTGCACCACACATTACAGAGATGTTATTCAAACCCCTAATCTAAATCTTATCATACATCTGTACCTCCTGCAAAAATTGAAAAACACCGGACAGGAGGACAGACTTATCACCCAATTGACGCGCAATGTCATGCGGAAGATGGAAACCACGACGAACACCATCAAGATGGTGACAATCAACAAGGAAGTGCCGGACCGTAAGTGGCCGTCGACACCAAGAACATTCAGGAGGGTCAACCCCCCGCAAAAGGAAACAGTGAGTAAGTCGAGTGTGACCAAACAGGCCAACACCACCTCCTCACGGCGACTGCGGCGACACGCCGAGTGCCATTCCTCAACAGTGCCTTGAATAGCACATAACTTATTACCGACTTGACTGTCCAACAAGGCTTGCCAAAAAGCGTGTAACCTTAGACGCACAGTTGGAAAGGTGTCTGAGGGAACAAGGCCGAGATCCCTCCGGAGCGGGCCAGAATCGGCCCCTTTCGCTGCAGAATCCGGTTGCTCATTTCCACCTATCCCAACATGGCCCGGGATCCAGCAGAAAAGCACGGTTTTCCGCCGGCCAGGCAAGCGGGAAAGCAAAGCTTGGACACGTTGTGTCAAGGGGTTCCGAGGATTGTAATTCGCCAAGGACTCCAGGGCACTCATGGAATCGCTAAAGACAATGAAATGGGTGCGTGCCCTGAAGGTCAAGGATCCATTCCACCGCCAAACCGAGAGCCAAAAGCTCTGCAGAAAACACAGAATAGCCTGATGGAAGGCGATGGGCAACTGTCACTCCCTTACACACACAAGCACACGCCACGCCAACGTCTGACTTCGACCCATCAGTAAACAGCCGCTGATAACCGGCGTACTGAGAACACAGCTGCCGGAACTCCTGCAAGTACCTTGCTGGTAGAGTGGAACCCTTCGGGAGGGACGCCAGAGCGAAAATGAAAATTCCACCTGGGACAAGCCAAGGGGCCACTTGCATCCCACCAAGCCTCAAGACGCAGGGTATTTCAAAGGCTATTTCCTGATAGGACTGCTGCAGCCTATCGCGGAAATCACCCTTACCTACACTGCGTCTACCGACTCGCAAGTCTGGCCCAAAAACCATGGACCAAGCAGGACTGGATTGCACAGCACGCAACCGCACAGCATACTGAATGGCAAGCTATCGCCGACGAATGGACAAAGGTGGCTCCGAGGCCTCAGCATAGAGGCTGACCACTGGAGACGTTCGAAATGCCCCAGTCGCCAGACGCAGGCCACTGTGATGCACAGTGTCCAACATCTGGAGAGTCGAGTCACTAGCTGAACCATAGACCATGCACGCATAATCAAGTTTGCTGCGTACAAGGGCTCGGTAGAGGCGCAACATGGCAGTGCGATCGGCACCCATGAAGTGCCCGACAGAACACGCAAGATGTTAAGCGCCCGCAAAGCCTTGTCCTTAAGTTGACGCAAGTGTGGAAGCCAAGATAACCTGGAATCGAACACCAGACCCAGGAAACGTGCCCGTGGGACAACAGGAATCTGTGCCTGTCCCAAGTACAGGCAAGGATCTGGATGCAGTGTTCGTTGGTGGCAAAAGTGGACGCACACAGTCTTGTCCGGAGAAAACCGGAAACCATTACTGACCGCCCAGGTCTGGACTTTGTTAATCGCCAGCTGTAGCTGCCGCTCGCAGGTCTGCATGCGAGCTGCCCGAAAGCGCAGGCCGAAGTCATCGACAAACAATGACTGGGGAACAGCGGCCTGCTGAGCAATGGGGTTAATCCCAATAGCAAACAAGATGACACTAAGAACACCACCTTGAGGCACACCATTCTCTAAGACAAACGGGTGGGAAAGCGTAGCCCCGACACGAATGCGAAAAGAACGGCCCGAGAGGTAAGCGGAAAGCAACAGTGGCATCTCTCCCCTCAAGCCACAGTCATAGAGATTACGGAGAATCCCATAACGCCAGGTCGTTTCATAAGCCTTCTCCAAGTCAAAGAAAACCTGAACCATATGTTGACGCAAGCGGAAAGCCTCCCTCACATCCGATTCAAGGGCAACTAGATAATCGATAGTCGACCGAAGCCGTCGAAAGCCACACTGGGACGCAGATAAGAATCCCCGTGATTCCAACACCCAGACCAACCGCTCACTGACCATCCGTTCCATAAGTTTACAGACACAGCTAGTCAGAGCGATTGGGCGATAACTGGAAGGAGAAGTAGGGGCTTTGCCCGGTTTTATAATCGGGATGACCACTGCTGTCCTCCACGCTGCTGGAATAGAACCCTCTGCCCACACACGATTGAACATCCCAAGCAAGAATTGCTGGGAGGCAAGAGGCAGATGTTTCAACAGTTGATAGTGAACATCATCAGGCCCCGGGGCGGAGTCATGCGACTTGGACAAAGCTGAAACAAATTCCTGCCAGGTAAACGGCAAATTGTACTCCTCTAGCCTATCGGAGCGAAAGTCAAGAGAGTGAGCCTCTTCTCTACGCTTAATCCCGAGGAAACCAGGATCATAATGGTCATCACTCAAGACCCGCGCAAAAGCAGACCCAAGACAATCGGGGATAGTCGATGGCATTAAAAGTTAAAAGCGCAATGCCAGCATTGATGACTTAACACACAACGGGCAATCAGGCTTACCAAAAGTATGTGTGCTAGTTGCCATCAAGCTAACGGCAAACTTAAACATTTCACAGCAAGCAATCCGTCTCAGTCTGAAGAGTGGCAACACTTAGTGTTTTTGGATATTGATAACACATTCCTGGGTTTAACAATGGGCGGTAACCTATCTGTGTTATCTTTATAGCCAGTATGTTTCTCTCGTTATTCTCAAAATAAAGGATGAACTGTTTCAGCACTTTGAGGATTGTTGTGAAAAGTCCACATACTTCAAAGTGATCATGGTACAGAGTACGAAAACGCTCACATGGCTGAATACCTACAATCGCAAGGCATCTGGCATCTGGCATCTGGCATCTGACACCTGAATCTCACCCTGTTTCTTTAGTAGGCAGCAGGTTCTTAGAAATGATTAAGCCAGCTGCATATGTTTGTAATCAATGCACTAATACCAGAAACAAACAAACAAACACACAACCCCAAGGCATTTATGTTAAACACTGAAGTAAGGCCAATTGTGTAATATTTCAGGACAATTGGTAGGTTGTACTGCATGCTAAAGCCACCATTAAAGCGTACCAAACTAGTTTCTAGAGGCACTGCTTGTGTAATTATAGGGTGTGATACTAATTCAAGAGCCTGTGACGTCAAGAAAGTTGACGTTTCAAGAGGTATTTCATATTTGATTCAAGCCAAATCTGAAATCAGTTTTCACCGGTTTGCTCAAGTAATTGCTACTGTGCAACTCATTGCTGTTCATGACAATTCAATAGATACTCCTCAACCAGAGTCATTAGCCCCAGAAGATACTATTCAAGTAACTAAGTAACATAGAATTTCTCTAAGATTGGCAAGGAGTAGGGCCAGGCAGAGTTCAACTGCCAGACGTTTTCCCCAGCTATCTTCTAGGGTGGGGGCAGGAAATTCACCAACCACAACTCAGAAGTCAAGCCTGAAGAAAACGCCGTTAATGCCAATTTCAGTTTAGCACTCAATGCCCTAACTGAACCAGAGAAATTGCAGCAAGCACTGTCTGGACCGGATGCTCATTTATGGCATGTACTTATCACACTCGTAGCTAATCACAATTAGGACCTAGTGGATCTTCCACCCAGTACTCACGCCATAGGCAGCAAGTGAGATTTGAAAAAAAAAACTGTGTTCGATGAAATAGAAATGTAACGTGGTTAAAAGCCAAGGAGCACACAAGTGGTTTGCATCCGAGTCAACCAGTTCAACCCTTAGGAAGGGGACACTTAGGAAATATGACCTGTAAGAAGACTGGAACTAAGTACAGCATTGCTTTAAAGTTATAGCTAAACGTCACTTGCCAAAGTTGGGGAACTGAAGAACACACAACTGACATGAAGAATTAGCGTTCATCCAACACAACAGTAGCCTAAGCACGAATTGGGGCGACGAAGTCACAACCAATTCCATTGAAGAACTAACTATCGCTGAAGATCCTGATTGATGGGCACCCCCCCCCCCCCAGTATTTATACTGGATGGTCGCTCCTCATTCCAGATTTAACCCACGCAATAGAACTGCGATTCTACAGAAACTGATGTTAACTTCTATCAAAGTTGCATCACGATCGAAACAGGTTAACTTCCAAAAAAAATGAGATGCAATTCCCCTCTTTTGCCTACCCCCGTATTTCACTACGGTCCGGTATGATGCAACCGCACAAGACTCCATTGAAATGCATAAAGATAATCCTCTTTGGGGTTGGTCGGCCGGTTAGGAAACATGAAGTCTAAAGATGATGCAATGAATTAGAATATAGGGCAACTATACAAGCCTGTATAACGCCCTCAATAACATGTGATATGGACATTGTGATAATTAGCACTGCATAGTAACACGTTACAGAAAGCTATAAAACTTATCTAGTAGCTAACGGCTTTGCACACAAAAGGGGCCTTGAATATTTTGAAACATATTTCCCGGTAGCGAGTCTGTCCACCGTTAGGCTACTTTTCATGGCCGCAACTTAATGAGGCTTTAACCAATTCAACATTAAAACCGCCTATTTTAATGGTTACCTAGGCAACAAGGAACATACTTATATGCAAAAACTAGAAGGCTTTGTGACGCCAGGTTTCGAAGAGTAGGTTTGCAAGATAGTCTGCAGTCTTTATGCCTAAAGTAATCCTGTAGGCAGTGGTACATGCGATTTTCACAGAGAATAATGAAACAAGGCAAGTATTGCTGTAAATCGGATGCATGTATTTTTGTAATCACTGAAGACATGGATGGATGTATACTAATTCTGTATGTTGATAACATGGCCGCACTAACCTCAAACCAAAAGAAACAGCAACTAGCCAAGAAGATACCACAAGTTTCGAAGTTAAACTCTAAGACCAATAAATTACATGCTCGTGATAAGATTCTTCCGCACACAGTCAGGAGCTTTAGCCGGACCGGATATATTGTCAAAGTACTAAAGCGTTTCTCCATGCACTATTGCACGCCTGTGCTCAGATAGCCAGAATTGCAAATCAGCCAAGAGCCAATAGAAAAAAATGACGTTACGTGAACTAGTGGGCAGTTTGTAATTTGTAATTTGTAACTTTGTCACACACATACAAGTGACTGGATAGGGAAGGAATGAAAATCGCTGACACCCCACCAAACGTAAAAGGAAAAAAAAAGGAAAAATAGTAATAAAAAGCCATAAATAAATTCAATAATGTATTAGAGGCAATCAAAAGTACTTAACATGCCCAGTCAAATAATCCCTCTGCGATACCAGGCCACACCTGAAAGCACCAGCATTTGATGCCAGAACCACGTCTGAAGGTAAACCGTTCCACACACTAACCACTCTAGATGAAAAAAAAAACAGTTTATCTGACATTCTGAATGGAACAAGACCCGACATAGCTTTTGCCGTTCATAGTCTTGCTCAACACATTTCAAACCTAACCGGTGAAGACCGACAGGCCAGCAAACGCATCCTGAGATATTTGAAAGGGACCAGTGATCACAGCCTTGTTGTACAACCCAACAAATGTGGACTAGCGTATGCCAAACAAGTCATGCCAGCGATCCCACAAATCACCATTCTACAACTGGTATAGTGGTAACTTATGCAGGAATCCCTTTCTTTTGGCATGTAAAGAAAGGAAACCAGTAGCTACCTACTTGGACTCACAAAGTGCGAGGTCACATACTGTCAGTTATGTTGTAAAGTCACGAACAACGCACACAGGCATTTTGTACCATCATGTCCGCGAGAAAGTTGAAAATGAA
>JAHWFP010251912.1:16261-54399 GCA_023313725.1 Lithobius niger | reverse complement strand
AAGCCTCCGAGAATCCTACTATGGACTTTAATAGAATGGCGATTATAGAAATTACCACTGCCGACTTCAATAAGACATGGATAATCAAGATGCCCACTGTGGACAAGAAAGCAAACAAACAAACAGAATTATGATCTTAGTTATACAGATTTTCTTAAAGCCTGTCAGCGAAAATGAGGGGGGGGGGGAATAATGAAAATTTGTATAAAAAGAGAGGGGGGCAAAATATTTTTTTGAGGAGGGTGGTGGGGGTCAGGAAAATAACTGCGAGAAAGGAAGTGCGTAGCATGTTATAGAATGTTACTGTAATAAATTTATTTAGCTCAGCACATCCCACAACGTATTAAAGTAGGCTTAGTACCTTTCATACACATTTCACGAAAATGAAAATTTTAATATAATTTTTTTTGGACGGGGGGGGGGACTAAAATATTCACCAACACCAAAGGGGGAGTCATGATTTTATAAATTCTATGGTCAACTCTCGATTGCAAAAAATAATTGAATTTACTTCTTCTCCTTCAACGATATTTACAAATAGGAATTTTTATAACGAGACATCGATCAAACGAATTTGTCCCACAAGCCGGCAAAGAGTGTCTCCGCCGCTTGTAGCAACCTTTTGTGAGTGTCTGTCCTTTGGCGTCAAAACGTTCTAATATAGTCTGTTTTCACGCCACTCAATTGGATACAATTTTACATAAGAATGGAATGTCAGTTTTTATGGTAAACGTGTTACTTTATTTGGCGTTCGATGGTTTGGCCAATGTTTCCAAATTCTCCTTGCTTCTCGAATGCGGTAATTACCCTTAATTGCAGGTAATTAAATAATGACTGTTATTAGGTGTTCCAATGGAACGATACTGCCAAACCTTACACCTCCAACCCTAGATTGAGAATTGTAGCCAAACAAATTTCGGTAAGACGCAGGATCACTAGTGATTTTAATCACCAGGATGGCACAAAGAATGCTTCCGACAACACACATTTGGTAAACACCAGCATGTCACCACAGCCCTCCTTCCAGCGCACACACAGCCATCGAGCACCACAATTCACATACAACTTGCACCACATTTCACTAGCACCACACAACACCGCTTCCTGTTCACCAACACAACACAGTACCTCTTTACTGCCTCACCAAACGTTTGCAACACAGCAACAGGGCCAGCACATCACCACCCTGCCCCACTGACAACACCCTGCGTTGCACCCAAAAACACACCTATTCTTCCTCGATCACATTCTTTAACAAGCAATCCATCCACTTATACTTTTCGCACACCATAAGAAAGCTTACCATTAGACTTTCTTTTCGCTCCTTCACAACTCAAACCGATCTCAAAAACCACTATACCACACAAAAACCACACCAAACCAACCAACCTCCAGTTGCAGCTCAACAGTTCCTCAGTTCACCACCGGAGAAAAAACACACATGCAAGGCAAACTTCCCTTCCACACTCGGTACAAGGGCGTTCGCAAATCCCCCAAAATCAAAAATATTTACACACACATCAAGACACTACTTCCTCAACCGGAAGTCTGCTGAGTGCATCAGCGTTAGCATTTTCGACACCACGGCGATGTTCTATGCTAAAAGACAAATCCTGTAAAAATAAAGACCAACGTAACAGTCTACCATTGTTGTTCCCCTGCGTCCTGAGCCAAACCAGTGGATTATGGTTTGTTTGAAAAATAAATTCGGACATAGCCAAATACGGCATTAGCTTCTTTATCCCCAAATAAATGCTAAACATTCTTTTTCAATCGTACTCCACCCCAGCTCTTGTTTGTTAAGCTTTCTAGAAAGAAACAATACATGTTCTTTCCCATCATCCCCATCCTGAGACAAAACCAAAGCAATACCCCTGTCACATGCATCAGTTTGCACTTTGTACACTTTATTTGGGCTCGGTGCCGCCAATACAGGAGGAGAAGCGAGTATTTCTTTTAGCTTACTGAAAGCCCTATCACAAGACTCATCCCAAACTACCTTTTCTGGCGCCCCCTTTTTTAGCCTGTCTGTAAATGGCAAAACCAACTGTGCATAGTCACGTACGTAATGTGAATAATAGCCCATGAGTCCTAATACAGACTTTATATCTTTCTTACTTTTGGATATTGGTAACTCCACAATTGCTCGTATCTTAACATCCGACGGCCACCTACATCCCCCTTCTACTTTATGACCCAAAAACATACATGCTGCATCCCAAGCTGACATTTCTTTGGATTGATAGTAAGACTAGCCACCTTAACTTTGCGTAAAAATGTCAAAACATGCTCCAAATGCTCAGGCCAATCAGTTGCAATCACTGGCACATTATCCAAGAATGCCCTAGCAAACTCGTAAATATCCCTACATACTTCAGTCATCAAGCGCTGAAAGTAGAACGTTGTATTGACCAGTCCCATGTTCGTTTTTAAATACTCAAACACACCTAAATGAGTGTTTATGGCCGTCATTTTGATGGCCCTGGGCGAATTTGGAATCTGCCAAAAACCCCTGACTAGGTCAAACACAGAAATAACCTTTGCTGATGCTGCCCACTCAACCATTTCTTCCAAATTAAGCATTGGGAACTTCTGCACCTTAGTTCCTCCGTTCAATTCCCTGTAATCCTTAACAGGCCTTGGAGTTTTTTTCCTCTTCAGTTACTATCAAAATAGGCGAAGCATTACAGTTCTTCCCGGGCCTAATCACTCCTAATGCCAACATTCTGTTAATTTCCGTTTCAATTAGTTCTCTCTGTTTGGGTGAGTGCCGGTGCAATTGCTTTTGTACCGTTACTTCCCGTTCAGTTTTATGTCGAATTCTACCAAGTCGGTGGTTGCCTGGCTCATACCCTGATCAAATCATTGATCTGTTCGTCCGACAAAGGCCCAACCTTTGCCACCTCTATCACTTCCTTGCCTGTAAAATAACCTCGTTTTCCACCTGAATCCCACGTAAGCGTCTCTAATTCCATGCCATTTTCTCTTTCCTCACCTTGTCCTTCTAGTTCATGCACACCAACTTTGTTTATAGTCGCCACCTCCTCATAAAACGGTTTCATTAAGTTAGCATGGTACATTTTCACTTTGTCACCATTTTTACACATTTTTATCCTGTAATTACCTCACCAACCTTCTCTAAAACTTCATATGGGCCTTTCCAAAATACTGCTAACTGTCCTTACAATCCATTTTTAGCTACAATACCTTACTACCAGGCTCATACTCACGTAATCTTGCCTGTTTGTCGTAATAAACTTTATTAAGCCGTTGTGCTGCCATTGTTGCAGTCTTTGCCATTTCTTTCACATTCTCCCAATCGTTTATTAATCGTTCTACCACATAGTCCACCACAGTAGGATTTACATGCACCTCCTTGCCTAACAATTTTCCCATTAACAATGTAAGTGGGGTACTTACATTCCTGCAGGAGCATCATCCCATTCCTCCGGGTACTCAGCCACCAGGGCTCTGATGATGCCTTTAATGTAAAACAATAAAGCTTTCAGACTAACTCTATTTAATGACCACAAAACAATATAATAATGGTGCAAAAGCAATATCAATCAATCACCACATAGCGACAAAGAGACAAAAAAGCGCAAAACAGAGCAAAAAGGAAAGAAAAACACACAAAACAACATAAAAGTCCACCCAAAAAAAGAGAAAAAAAAAATAAAGATTACAGATGTATTCGTCCAAGGACGAGGTGGCGGGAATGGTATTCAGAACGGAGGCGGCATTCCCCCGCTGAACAGCAATGCTGATCCGTTGCAGTAAGAAGGCAGTGGCCCGTTTCTCCCCACTAGAGGAAGCAATCCTGCGGCCAATGGCATGCAGCAAAGAAAGGCCGTCGGGACCTATAGAGCCTAAAGACTCAATGGCGATGGAGCAGAAGATGTACTGGTTACCCAGATATGCGTATTTTGCCTTTTCCCTTTGTACCGCGGCAGAAGCGGCACTCCCAGGCTGCAAGGCACTAGTGTTCAAATAGGAAGGAGCCAAGCAGTCTGTGCACGTAAAATCCCAGACCAGCTGACGCCCCCCCCTCCCCTTCCATGGGATTAAAGAAATGCCATCGAGACGTTTTCCATTCTCACGGTCAAGGCCAATGGGTTCAAGCTGTGCAGGTATTCCGGAAGACACCAGGGCACATTTGATGAGATCGTTAACCGCCGAGTGACGGGACCATCGACCAGCACGCTTCTTGCAGCTAAGGCCATGAGTCCCAGATGAGTCGACATGGGCACCACAGGGGCAAACATGGGGCTCGCAATCAAGCACCCAAGGCGTAACGCAATGGCAATGTGGAAAGCTCCATCATCCAAGTGGGTGCCAATCAGTGGCGATGGGAGAGCATTAATCCAGCACCCGGATTCCTTCGTGGAAACCCCCAAGAGACGGGCCTTGACGGGAAGGCTAGCAGCCCGCTCGTGAAGACCCTGGACCAATGCATGGCTTTTCCCACTCCCGCTGAAACTTCTGGGCATTGCCAATAGGAGGTGGTGTTTCGCTGGATAGGGACCAAAGGTTCACTCCTTCGATGAAAGATGGGTCTGGCCCGTTGTTGCAAACCACAGGCAAAACATCCCCAACCAACTCGGCCACACTGAAAGAAGAAGCCAAGAACGCAGGAAGAGAAAGGATGGAAGCTTGGCGAATCCCCAGGCCACCCCTGGACACAGGCAGTGAACACTGCTCCCATGCCGCTGGTGCGAGATGGGTATTGGTAACAGCTTCCACAGCAGCAAGAAGGGAATCGTCGAATCTGCGGAGACCGTCCGGACATCTCCAAGTTGGAGCACAGCGAAGAAGATATGCCAGCTTAGGAATGGACTGGGAGTTTTTGAGCAAAAAAAAACCTGCAGTGAGCAGAAAGAAGGCTCAGCCTTTCAGACATGATGGTAAGGACCTCGGTCTTCTCGTCTAAACAAGTCTCTATGGCTTCATCGGATAAAGGAGCCCCCAACAGAACACACTCAGTAGGACGTAAAACCCGGATATCGGCAGCGACCTCCTGGAATCTGCCGATGATACAGACTTCCTCTTCAGGGGACGAATCCAGCGGAAACAACTCGCACTTAGAGGGGTTTATTTCTAACCCGAGATCGCGAGATTTTTCGATGAGCACACTAAAATCCTTGAGAACAGCAGTGGCCTCCCAAAGTAGCATCATCAAGGTACCACAACTTTAAGTCAGAGGACATAGAAGAAGCAATTGAATGAACCACCAGGCAAAAAAGGGCGGGTCCAAGTGGATGTCCTTGCTACACCCCACACTCGGAGGAAATGGAATATTCACCAAAAGCCAGGAAGGAAGGAAACCTGCAGCATTGGTATAAAAAAGGATACAACACAGGGAAGCTATCCTTGACTGCAGAAAGAAGGCGATCACGCCGCACAGTATTAAATGCATTACGAAAATCAACTTTAAGCATGACCCTGGAAGCACCTTGAGAATGGTTGACAAATCGCCTAGTGGCATGCACCGCAGCTTCGGGCCCACCTCTGGTGCCAAATCCAAGTTGAACTGGACGGAGAGTACCACTAAAGTCAGAAGCGATGTGGATGCAACACAACTTAGCAACCAGGCGCCGAAAGGTGTTGCCAATAGCAATAGGCCTAATTCCACCAGCCTTCTTCCTGAGGGCAATGAGGGAAGCTCCATACAAAACGGAACAGATGGGCGGTGGAACACTACCAGAGAGCATAAGATTGCATAACTTCACAATACTGTTAAGGAGACGTTCCTGAACAAACACCTTTACCATCGCCGACAAGGGCTTTGAGGTGCTGTGGGCACAGCTAATTCAGGCCTCCTGATGAACCAGCATGAAAAGAGTTAATTGCAACGAGGACCTCGGAACCGACTACATTGAGAGACGGAGCCCCGTCGGAAGGAGGCTGCGGAAAATCCTGATGTGCCCTCCCAGATGGATGGATACCCTGGAGGTCAGCAAAGGTGTCAGCATTGCGAGAAGCAAACGAGTCTTCGGAGCAAATCACACGAACGGCTGCACTTATGTCCCCATCAGAAATTTTAGACTCGACAATCTTTTACAGGGCATCATCAGAAGAGTGTTTCTTCTTGCCAACAAAAAAGGCTGCAAAGATCTCACAAGATCAATGACTTGGAAGAAGTCTTTAACTTGGCGCTTAATTAATGTAGTAAGAGAAACAGTCCTTTCAGATTGACGTCCAGGAACTCGGAAACACACAGCAGGGAAAACAAGCATGCGCTCCCAATGGCAGTGGAATTGTCTTGCACACAACGATCAATAAGTGTGGACAGGGCCTCTGCGACAACAATATGAGCAGCCTTAGGGATTCTACGGATGACATGGTTGGGACCCCTCAAATTTGACAGCCAGTTCTCTAGGGAGACAGAAGATGGGGTGGGCTGGACAACAAGTGGCCGAGTACAAGAGGAAGTAGTCGAGGCACAGGAAAAGGGAGCATGGTCTGGTACGGAAGGGCGCAGCCTGCAGTGATTATGCTTATGATTGTTGAGACCAGTACCTGCTTGGAAAACACGTTTACACCACTCGCAAGGAGTCTTTTCAGCATTGGCAGGGCCGGCATTAGACGCAGAATGAAGACCAGAAACATTAATATTTGCCATCGAAGACAAAACAGCAAATCACAAGAATGAGAAAAATGCGTCACAATGCCGAAACAGTGTAAAAAAAGCACAGCCTCGCCCAACTTAACAATAAGCACGTCTTCACTATCAGGAATCCGGGAATAGACCACTGTGGGAAAATGCAGTATTACACAATGCACACTTATAAGGCTTCTCTTCAGAATGATTTCAACCATGGACATTTCAATGACCATAGTGTGAGAATGCAGCATCACACAATGCACACAGAAAAGCCTTCTTGCCAGAGTGACTTTAACCACGGAGCCTTAAATTACAACATGGTGCAAATGCAGCATCACACAATCCACACTGATAAGGCTTCTCGCCAGAATGACAATCACCATGGAGCCTTAAAATACAACTTGGTGCAAATGCAGCATCACACAATCCACACTGATAAGGCTTCTCGCCAGAATGACTACTACCATGGAGCCTTAAATTACAACTTGGTGCAAATGCAGCATCACACAAACCACACTAATAAGGCTTCTCTCCAGAATGAATTCAACCATGCAGCCTAAATTACAACCTGGTGCAAAAAAAAAAGTAATGCCTTTAATATCCGGTGCATCCTCTCCACCGCCTGTGATTGTGGGTGATATAGAGTGCTATTAATTAGATTAATACCACACCTCTCAAGAAAGCATGTCGTCAGTTCCGATATGAACGGTTTTCCGAGGTCGGATTGGAGTAATCCAGGGAAGTCTACCCTCGAAAATATTCCAAGCAACTCGTTCACCACCGTGTGTGAATTTGCTTCCTTTACTGCCACTGCTTTCGGATACCTCGTAATACTTATTTCCCTTTGACATCCGCTTGACTGGTCCCACAAAATCTACTACTACCTTAAAAAAAAGTTCCTCCACCACTGGCACAAGCACCATTTCTTCTTTACCTTTCTTTACACCTTTACCATTTATCTGACATATTTCACAGTTTCTAACCTTTACTTGCTTACACATTCCCAGCCAGTAAAATAGCTCCAGTAACCTTGCTACAGTCTTTTTCTTTGCCATATGCCCAAAATGAGCATTTGCATGAGCCATCTTAACTAACATCTCTGTCAAAGCCTGTGGTACAACCACCTGATCATATAATTTCCTACCATTTTCCGATGGCCATTTCCTTCTTAACACTCCATCTTTCCAAAACAGGGATGTACCTTTAATTTCAGCTGCAATCCAGCACCCTTCCAAACTCGAGTCAAGTATCTGTCCTTGTTGCAATTCACTCGTTTCAACAGCCAGCAATTCCCCAAACCCAGCTGTCATTAAACAAAGCCCTTCACTTTTGGTAACCTTTTTTTCTCCTTTTTGCTTTGTTTTCATCCCGTTTGGCCACAATAGTCTCTTTATTAACGAACGTTTGTGGTTTTTTCAAGAATTGTCACCTTTGCTTCCTCCTCATTAAATTCGATCATGGGCTTACTTTCTAATAGTGCAGTCTTTTGGGCAGACGCAACATTCGTTACCAATTCTGCCGCCTCATTATCCTCTATTAAAAAAGAATCTAGTACATCAGGGTCAACAGAGCTGTCAATAGCTTGTTCATTTGACTTAACCCTTTTTTTGCCATTCGTCATTTGCCTCGTGACCGCATTTAAAGGCACATGTACTCGATTTGCTTTAGACTGTAATAACTGATGTGACTTTTGGCTCAGTAAAAAGTCATAACCCTCCTCATTAAAATAAGGCGACACTCCACAGACCAAAGTAATCGTGCCCTCCTCAGTCTCAAATTTCACCTTTGCCAATGGGAGCACCGTTACACCTTGACAATTCACTGAGGACAGCACAACCCTTTCCCCTGTGTATGCCTGAGGTCCGACCTTTTTACTAGACACCACATATATAAATGCCCCCGTGTCTAATAAATAGCTGCCACTCACACCATTTATTTTACACGGTTTCGTAAACTCACTTTCTACTGACTGCTTGCATATACTACCTTTTTCTACACTGACCTTCTTTCCACTGTGTACATTGCTGTGTACATTGCTAAACTGCCTACAAACATTTCCAACTGGTGTTTTAGCATTATTCTTGGGGCAATCCCGTCTTAAATGGGAAGTCGAGCCACAAACATGGCACTTACGTGGTTCGTCTGCCTTTAAACGCGCTCTCCCTCCAGTATGACCATTAGTCCTGATAGCGGCCTAGCCTGAGCATTTCCCGTCAAAGCAGTACTATTGTTATTACCACCTGTACCATTTGAACCATTAGTACCATTGTTATTATTACCACTATTTTGGTTATTCTCGACAGAATGAGAATTCCCACTACGATTACCACTATTTTGCCTGTTACCTTGGTACCCATTGCCTGGTCGATACCTTTCATTACCATTATTACCATTGCTTCTGTAATAATTTCTACCCTGTGGTCCACCACTACTCCTGTTCGAACCACTCCCCTGTCTTAAAACTGCTTCCTGACGATTTGCACAATAATCGTCAGCAAGAGAAGCCAGGTTCAAACAGATTCCTGCTTGTTTTTATCGATTAACCATACCCGTATCGGATTCAGCACTTAGTTCAAAAAATCCTCTATCAATATTTGCTGAACCAGTTTTTCAAACGAATCCCCACAATCCAATTCCTTAACCCATTCAGTGCCTAAGGTAGTAAGATTATGAGCAAAGTCTAAGTACGTCTGCTTATCAGACTTGTGAGCAGTTCTAAATTGCTGATGTAAGCATTGTTCCATGACATTAAACCTAACCTTAAGGGCTTTAACACAAACGTCGGACTGTGCAAAATCGCAATCAGATAGCCTCATAAGACATTCCCTCGCCTTTCCCGTCAATAATTGCAACAATCTAAATGGCCATTCCTCCCTTTTAAACCCCCATTCTTTCGCAAATTCGTTTAAACCCCACAAGAATGCTAAAACACTGTCCCCCTTCTCCTTAAAAGGCTGGCACAATTTAGACATGTCATACTTCTTTTCAATGTGTACAGACTCTGCTTTAACACTTAACTATTTTTCCTTAAATTCTAAGTCCCTCTGTTGAATTTCATCATTGTGACGTCTAGCGTTTTCGCTAATTATTCTCTCATGCTCAAATTGTTCCCTCTTTAACTCATGTTCCCGTTCCCCTTTATCTCTCTCTAAGTCACTTTGTCTAGCAAGGCATTCCCTTTCTAAATCAGCTTCTCGAGCAAATTTTCTTTCCTCCAATTCGACTTGTTTAGCTAATCTTCTTTCTTCCATCTCAGCTTGCCTATCGATTTTTTCCCTTTCAAAAGCTTCAGTTTGTTCCCTTAATTCACTTTCCCTCTTTAATTTCTCCCTTGCTAAATCGTCCTCCCTCTACTTTAAAGCCTCTTTCCCTCTTTTAATTCTTCTTTTCTTACACTTAACCTTTTCCGCTCCAATTCCCTTTCTTCTTGCCTTTCCCTCGCTTTTTCTTTTTCGTGTAACTCCCTCTCTTTTTGTTCTTCCTTTTCCCTTAACTCTCTCTCTCTTTGTTCTTCCACAGCCCTTTTTTCTTCATCCACCATCTCAATTGGTGCTTCAAGATCTATCTGTAAAAGTGTACTTCCCTCCAACCCATCTTTAAACAACCCCAAAATATCAGATTTGCATTTTGGCGCAACCAAATCCAATTCCCCGCACACAGTCTTTAAATCAGCAACCGTCCTCCCATCTAATAAATCCATGTTTAACTACTGTAAACACTACGTATCAAACAATACATCAAAGCATCAACACACCAAAAATATACCAACACGCAACTGTACCGAAATAAACAACCCTTTCAATTCAACGCCCTACTACCAGAGTGTGAAAATAAAAGTCGGCCTTACCCCTGTTGCCGTGTTGCAATGAAACACCAAGTTGACTCCCTCACATCAGCCTTGACGACGATTCTCTGCCGCTGCAAAAACCTTCAGTTACGATCTGCCTCTTCCTTGTCTCCAGATTCAGCGAATCTTCCACGACACTTTACTTTATGCTGCTTCCTACCGGATCGCTCGACCTCGTGCCTGGATGCCTCGGTTCTTTGCCCAACTGCAGTAATCCTCTCCGTCAATCTCCCCCCTGTGGGCTGGGGGTAGATTAAGCCCACCGTACCCCTGCGTGTTGTAGAAGGTGACTAACAGGGAACCCAAGATCACGGTCTGCTGGTGTGCCAAGGGTCTGCATGGCGGAGGGTTTTTGGTCCGTCTTTAACACTAGCAACCTCAACACTACGGTTTGCGAGTGCACCTACAGTGTGTATGGCGGGCAGGTATAATACCCGTCGCAAGCACTAGTCGGGAAGAGGTGAAGGGACATCCGGACAAACCGGGCCTGGGGTGGCTGCTTAGAGGATGTTTGGTGGTTTGAGTCCCCTTTTGGATTTGATTCCAATTTGCCCATTCTGACCACTGGGCTTTTCATCCTCATCCCCCAGCATGTTGGCCGTGTGTTGCAACCTAGTAATCCGTGGAGGCGGAGATCCTGGCTTTCGGGCATTGGCTCCTTATTCCGGAGGACGGGTGGCCTGGGCGAGCCGGCCTAAGGTCAATTGGCTATGACCTTTCGGGTCCTGTCGATGTGGGAGGTGGCTTGTGCTGTATCCATTTGCATTACGGACCCAAACTGTTTGGGTTATCGACGAGGTGGTGTGTACGGCTTCCTGGGTGGCCTCGCCTCTCGGCATGCTTAGGCTACCACCTCACAGAGATAGACGGCGGAGTTAGCTTCCTGGTGCAGGGCCTTGGATATGCGGCTTCCGGCCCTGCATCATCCGAGTACCGCGCGGGGCTTTCTTTTCTGGGGAGCGCACCACCGCGACTTCTTTTTTGCTTTCGATGGCAACATCTTCCCCCCCCCTCCCCCGCAAAAATTTCTTCCCCCCAAAATTCTTCCCCTCCTCGCCGCACTAGCAAGCGCCAGAGGAGGGAACCCGAGATGGTTGGGCCTGGTGCCCAGTTACCAGACTTTTGTCAAAGTCGGGACCAAGTCCCGAAGTTACTGGTGGTGACGGGCAAGGGCCGAGATGTTACGCAACTCGATCCATTCGCTGTTCACAAAGCTCTGAAAGGGATCTGTGGTTCTGATCCGAAGAGTGTCTCTCGGCTCCGTGCTAGGGGGATACCTTGTGGAAGTTGCAGACGATGGTCAGGCGAAGAGGCTTTTGAAAGCGAGTGCACTGGGGTCATGCTCAGTGCATGTCGAGCCGCATCGTACTTTGAACAGCAGCAAGGTATAACATGCTTCGATTTGCCTCGTCGATAACATGCTTCGATTTGAGGGGTCTCAGAAAGGTTGTCATCCAGAACGAACTCAGGTCACAGGGTGTTACGGCTGTGAGGCATTTGACACGGAAAGGCGAGAATGGTGCCCAGCCAACTGACACCTTTTTCCTGACCTTTGATACGCCAGTTGCACCGCAGCATATTACTGCCGGTTACCTGCGCTTGACGGTCAGGAGTTACGTGCCAAATCCAATGCGGTGTTTCCGCTGTCAACGCTTCGGCCATACCAGTGACTCATGTAAAGGTAGGCCTACCTGTGTTTCCTGTGCTCAGGCAGCCCATGAAGGCGCTGACTGTGCTGGCCCGGAGCAGTGCGTCAACTGCGGTGGTCAGCACCAGGCCTCTTCGCGGGACTGCCGTGTTTATGTCGAGGAACGTCGTGTTCAGGAATTGAAGGTAAAGGACGGGCTTTCCTACTCGGAGGCCCGGAAGAAAGCCAAACTATCGGCGTCGACGATAACACGATTTTTTTGCCCAGGTGTGCACTGCGCCATTGCCTGGGCCAGTTAGTGAGTCTGCTGATTTGGCGGATTTGCGCGCTGAGCTCAGGTCTTTGACAAGGACGATAGGCATGCTTGTTACTTTGTTGACCCAGCAACATCCATCTCTGCAGGGTCTTTTGGGTCCTTTGGACCCGGTTGCTGCCGTGCTATCGACTTTTGCCCAGCCTTCAAATGCTTCTGCTCCTGCTGCTGTTCCTGCTGTTGCAACTGTTCCGACTGTTCCCAGGCAGGTTAAAGCTTCAGCTAAGCCTCCGCCTGCCCGGAGTGAACCACAGAAATCGTTGAAGAAGAAGGCTGCTGCTGGTTAAGCCTCGACGCCACCCGTGAGGACGTCTCCACCAGGAGAGAAGGTGAAACGGTCGTTGAACGGCCAGCTTGCTGAGGGGTCCGTTGCGTCCCCTCAACATCTTGATGCTACTTTGCCCATGGAGCAGGGAGACATTTCCTGTTCTACTTCTCCGGAACTTTTTCCTCCTTCCGAGGACAACTTCGTTCTGACCCTCACTCCATCTTTTGATTCGGGTGAGGATTCAGATGTTTTCGGATAGCCCAGAGGAGGAGTTGAGGAGGATGATGTGGTCTTCAGCCTGCCCTAATGCCTGCGCATACCATCGTTCAGTGAAACTGTCAAAGTTATACGACCCATGCAGAAGAGCTGCGGCTGCTTTTGTCGCATTAGCGACCTCTGTGCTGCTACCTTCAGGAAACCTGCTTTAAGGCGTCGCATAATCCGGTTGTTAGGGGTTACTCTGTCTACCGTCTGGATGCAGACCCTGTGCCACGTGCTCATGGTGGTGTTGCAGTGCTGGTTCAACACTCTCAGCCGCATGCCAGTGTGCCTCTCCACACTAGATTTCAAGCGGTAGCAGTTCGAGTTTCTTTCCACTTTGATATTACTGTCTTTTCGGTTTATTTACCACCAGATGAGGTCTTTGGGGTTGGTGATCTGGAGGACCTGGTCCGCCAGCTTCGTGCCCCGTTCCTCTTGCTGGGCGACTTTAACAGCCACCACGTCCAGTGGGGAGGACCTAATACTGACAACAAGGGGAGGATCCTTGAGGAGTGGATGCAGAGGGGGTCCGTCTGCATCCTGAACGATGGAGCCATGACACACAGTAACCGGACCACGGGCAATTGGTCAGCGGTGGACTTAGCCTTCTGCTCGCTGGCCATCCCAGTTCACTTCACTTGGGCTGTCACTGCCGATCTGCTTGGAAGCGATCACCTCCCCGTTGTGTTGTCCACAACACGAGGGGGTTCTGTGGCTTCTGGGCCAGCCCGGTGGGCGCTTAAACGTGCTGAATGGTCAGCCTTTGCTGAGGCTGCTGTATTTCAGCGTGCGGTTGAGGACTTTTCTGATGTGGATAAACTTTCCACTCATTTCGCTGACGTGGTCCTTGCTGCTGCTCATGCTACTATCTCGCGTACGTCCACACAGCCGCGGCGGGTTCCTGTTCCGTGGTGGACGCCTGCTTGCTATTCAGGGCCGCCGGTGAGCGTTGCGTGCATTTACGGTCAGTCCAACTACTGACAACTTTGTAGCCTTTAAGCACTGTCGTGCCTGTGCCAGGTATGTCATCCGTGAGGTAGGCGTGCTTCGTGGGCATCTTATGTTTCGTCGATCACGCGCTCCACGCGGAAGGTGCACCAGATCTCGGGGAAGAACGTCCCTTCCCCGGTTTCACAGCTGAGGGTTGCGAATACCGTGATCTCTTCTGTGCCGGATATCGCCGACTGTCTTGCGCGGGTCTCGAGTGATAACCATTATGATCCTGGTTTCCTCAGAATAAAGCGTAGAGAAGAGGCTCACTCTCTAGACTTTCGCTCCGACGGGCTAGAGGAGTCCAATTTACCGTTCACCTGGCTGGAATTTGTTTCAGCTTTGTCCAAGTCGCATGACTCTGCCCCAGGGCCTGATGATGTTCACTATCAACTGTTGAAGCATCTGCCTCTTGCCTCCCAGCAGTTCTTACTGGAGATGTTCAACCGTGTGTGGGTAGAAGGCTCTGTTCCGGCAGCGTGGAGGACAGCAGTGGTCATCCCGATTGTGAAACCGGGCAAAGACCCTACTGCTCCTTCCAGTTATTGCCCAATCGCTCTGACTAGCTGTGTCTGTAAGCTTATGGAACGGATGGTCAGTGAGAGGTTGGTCTGGGTGCTGGAATCACGGAGATTCTTATCTGCGTCCCAGTGCGGCTTTCGACGGTTTCGGTCAACCATCGATCATCTGGTTGCCCTTGAATCGGATGTGAGGGAGGCTTTTTGGCTGCGTCAATATCTGGTTCAGGTTCTGTTTGACTTGGAGAAGGCGTATGATACGATCTGGCGTTATAATAATCTGTATGACTGTGGCTTGAGGGGACGGATGCCACTGTTCCTTTCCGCTTACCTCTCAGGCCGTTCTTTTCGCATTCGTGTCGGGGCGGCTCTTTCCCGCACGTTTGTCTTGGAGAATGGTGTGCCTCAAGGGGGTGTTCTTAGTATCATCCTGTTTGCTATAGGGATCAACCACATTGCTCAGCAGGCTGCCGTTCCACAGTCATTGTTTGTCGATGATTTCGGCCTGCGCTTTAGGGTAGCCCGCATGCAGACCTGCGAGCGGCAGCTACAGCTGGCGATTAACAAGGTCCAGACCTGGGCGGTCAGTAATGGTTTCCGGTTTTCTCCGGACAAGACTGTGTGCGTTCACTTTTGCCGCCAACGAACACTGCACCCAGATCCTTGCCTGTACCTGGGGCAGGCACAGATTCCTGTTGTCCCACAGGCACGTTTCCTGGGTCTGGTGTTCGATTCCAGGTCATCTTGGCTTCCACACTTGCGCCAACTTAAAGACAAGTCTTTGCGGGCACTTAACAACTTGCAGGTTCTTTCTGGCACTTCATGGGGTGCCGATCGCGCTGCCATGTTGCGCCTCTACCGAGCCCTTGTCAGCAGCAAACTTGATTATGCGTGCATGGTGTGTGATTCGGCTAGTGACTCGACTCTCCAGATGTTGGACACTGTGCATCACAGTGGCCTGCGTGTGGCGACTGGGGCATTTCGAACTTCTCCAGTGGTCAGCCTCTATGCTGAGGCCTCGGAGCCACCTTTGGCCATTCGTCGGCGGAAGATTGCCATTCAGTATGCTGTGCGTTTGCATGCTGTGGAATCCATTCCTGCTTGGTCCATGGTTTTTGGGCCAGACTTGGATCGGTAGACGCATGGTGGGTAAGGGTGATTTCCGCGATAGGCTCCAGCTGTCCTGTCAGGAGTTAGCCTTTGAAATGCCCTGCGTCTTGAGGCTTGGGGGGTTGCCAGTGGCCCCTTGGCCTGTCCCAAGTGGCATTTTCATTTTCGCTCTGGCGTCCCTCCCAAAGGGTTACACTCTGCCAGCAAGGTACTTGCAGGAGTTCCGGCGGCTGTGTTCCCAGTACGCTGGTTATCAGCAGCTATTTAATGATGGGTCGAAGTCGGATGTTGGCGTGGCGTGTGCTTGTGTGCGTAAGGGAGTAACGGTTGCCCATCGCCTTCCATCAGGCTATTCTGTGTTTTCTGCAGAGCTTTTGGCTATTGGTTTGGCGGTGGAATGGATCCTTGACCTTCAGGGCACCCATTTCATTGTCTTTAGCGATTCCATGAGTGCCCTGGAGTCCTTGGCGAATTAGAATCCTCGGAACCCCTTGACACAACGTGTCCAAGCTTTGCTTTCCCGCTTGCCTGGCCAGCAGAAAACCGTGCTTTTCTGCTGGATCCCGGGCCATGTTGGGATTGGTGGAAATGAGCAAGCTGATTCTGCAGCGAAAGGGGCCCTTTCTGGCCCTCTCGAAAGGGATGTCAGCCTTGTTCCCTCAGACGCCTTTCCAGCTCTATGTCTGAGGTTACACGCTTTTTGGCAAACCTTGTCGGACAGACAGGACGGTAATAAATTACGAGCTATTAAAGGCACCGTCGAGGAATGGCACTTG
The DNA here is from genome assembly GCA_023313725.1 of Lithobius niger. NCBI lineage: Eukaryota > Metazoa > Arthropoda > Chilopoda > Lithobiomorpha > Lithobiidae > Lithobius > Lithobius niger. The sequence continues at coordinate 38,064 of JAHWFP010251912.1, read as the reverse complement.
GCGTGTCGCCGCAGTCGCCGTGAGGAGGTAGTGTTGGCCCGTTTGCGCATTGGTCACACCCGACTTACTCACTGTTTCCTTTTGTGGGGGGTTGACCCTCCTGAATGTTATTGGTGTCGACGGCCACTTACGGTCCGGAACTTCCTTGTTGATTGTCGCCATCTTGATGGTGTTCGTCGTCGTTTCCGTCTTCCGCATGACATTGCGCGTCAATTGGGCGATAAGTCTGTTCTTCTTGTCCAGTGTTTTACAATTTTTGCAGGAGGTACAGATGTATGACGAGATTTAGATTTGGGGTTTGAATAATATCTCTGTAATGTGTGGTGCAGTGGCAACCCGGACCACTGCACTGTGACTGGGGTTGGCGCTAATAACCATGCTGTCGACATGCCATTAAGCCTCAATCACCCCCACCCGTCAATCTTCTGTTTAGCCTTCAACTTGCGTTTCCTGCTTCCAGACGAGTGCCACACTCATTGGAGAGATCTTCGTGCTTCTCTACTCTTACTCCCCTCCTGAAGTTGTTCATAAACTCCTGTCGCCAACTTCTCGCTGAATACCATTGCTTCTAGAGGACTTGGTTCGTGACCACCGCTGCCTCCATTATAAACTCTATGGTCGACTCTCGATTGCAAAAAATAATTGAATTTTACTTCTCCTTCAACAATATTTACAAACATGAATTTTTACAACGAGACATTGAACAAACGAATTTTTCCCAAAAGCCAGCAAAGAGCGTCTCCGCCACTTGTAGCAACCTTTTGGAGTGTCTGTCCTTTGGTGCCAAAACGTTCTAATATAGTCTGTTTTCGCGTCACTCAATTGGATACAATTTTACACAAGAATGGAATGTCTGTTCTTATGGTAAACTTGTTACTTTAATTGGCGTTCGATGGCTTGGCCAATGTTTCCAAATTCTCCTTGCTTCTCAAATGCGGTAATTACCCTTAATTGCAGGTAATTGGATAATAACTGTTATTAGGTGTTCGAATGGAACACTACCGTCAATCCTTACAATTAAAAAAATAATAATTATGACGATAAACCACCAGCCAACTCCCCCCCCCCTCCTCCCTTTTGATAAATAATTAGCGGTTACTTTAGATATAAAAAAAAAACGTTGAAAACGCAGATTAACGGACCTCTTTTTTTTTGGGCTGTAGTAGGTTTACTTTAGTAGGTTTACGTGTGTTTTAGCCGAGAAGTACAATAATACGTAAAACTGAAATTTTGGACAGTGACCCAATTGACCACTGGAATAAAATACTACCTGGTTTTCTAGTGGGATGGGGGTGGGGGTGCAAAACTCTCCCCAAAACAGTTTTTTGGCTATATCTCCTGAACCGCTAGAAAAAGTGAACACACGTGTGTTACAAATATGTTCTGCATACAATTTGGGACATGAAAGGTCCTTTATATGAATTACGTAAAAGCAATTCTTGACCGCCAAAATCGTATTTTAAGTATATTATGTTAAATTTGCATACGCACAACTAATAATATAATATTAATATAATATATAATATTATATATAATATTAATAAATTATTATAGCGATTATCAATTTAAAAGTGCTCTCATAAGCTCTCTAATAGCTCAAAGTAGACATACTTCGGCTCGTTGAAAAGGTGGCGATGTACTCCATCCATCCATCCTAATTGAAACTCGTCAACCCAATTAGGGACCGTCCTAGACCCGTTTAAAGATGACATTGTAATGGGTTTTCGGCAAAAGCGTGTGGTGATTTTCAATTTAAAAGTGCTCTTGTAAGCTCTCTAATAGCCCAAAGTGGACGTGCTTAGGCTTGTTGGAAAGTTAGCGATGTATTCTTGCCATCGACCCTAATCAAAACTCCTTAATCCAATAAGGTACTGTTCCACGCCCGTTTAACGGTGACGTTATAAGGGTTTGTGGCGAAAGCGGGTGGTCATTTTCGACATTGAAGTTGACAAACAGTGAACGCTTTTTAACAATTAATTAGGATGGATGGAAAGAATACATCGCCACTTTTCCAACGAGCCTAAGCACGTCCACTTCGGGTTATTAGAGAGCATATGAGAGCACTTTTGAATCGAAATCACTAAGCGCTTTTATGGGGGATGCATAAACATATACGTAACACAAGTGTTTTCAGTTTTTTATTGGTTCAGGGGTTATAACCAAAGAACTGTTTTAGGGAGCATTTTGTACCCCCTCCTCCACCTTTGAAATCCAGGAGGCCTGCATTTTCATTGCCGGGCCGGGTATTTTGGTTTGTTGCACCTAGTGGTCAATATGGTCACTGTACAAAATTTCAGCTTTACATATTTTTATTCTAGGTTTCATGACATTTTGGGCTTACTTGCTTAGGATATTAACCGTTAGCAAACAAAAGCGTAATGTGAAACAAAAACGTTCATCACTAATTCTGGACGTGAATGATAACACATCTTTTATGTAAAAGCAACCAAAAAACCCGAAAATTGTATTTCCAAGTATACCGCCCTTAAATCGCATGAGAGCTCTTTTTTTTTTAATTTACTCAATGTTATTTCAATGGGATATTTTCCTCGTATTTTAGTTAATACACTTCCCATCAGATTGCACCAGCACAAGTGACGTAAGGCAAATTTCTGATGTTGCCAAAATGGTCATTCCAGTGCATCTCATAAACTGTGTGAAAGCAAGTGGATGACCTTCGCAGATGATGTCGAGGTTATTAGCTTTGGAATGCCTTACAAACCATGTGAAGGCGAGTGGATGACCTTTGCAGGTGACATCAAGGTCATTCCACTGCCAGCGCTGTCAATATGACTCACAAACCATGTGAAGGCAAATGGATGATGTTTGCAGTGTTTGCAGATGATATCAAAAGGTCATTCCACTGCTAGCAACATTTCCTCTGCCTAATTAAGTCATGACTATGACTAGCCATCAATATGGATTCGAGAATTCTTTATTATGGCCTTGGAGAGACGGCTAAGATATACGAATGTCGGGGTTGGAATCTGGAGTTCGTTGGGTTGCTTCCCGGTCACGTCATCTTAATGAAATATATACCTATAATAAATGCTTTTTGTTTCATGCCTATTTTTACTGTATGATTTTTGCTGTTGTGCTGCTGTGTTTCCTTTACTAAAACATTATTTGTGCAATTTTATTTTTCTGTCATAGCACAAAAAATTGTAATGTCTGTTTGTACTATTAAAAAAACAAGAACACAACTGTGATCTATGGAGCTTGATTCTGTACAACAACAACAACAACAACAACCACAAAAAAAGCTATTCTACACATATTTTGTGACGAGGCCCTGTGGTAGTTAGAATGATCACAGTGTTTAGGAATTTTTATTGTTGTTAGAAATAAATGTAACTTATGACTATTGTCTTTGATGGGAATGCTATGCATGCAAACCGACTGAGGGCTGGTGGCTGAGCTGAAGCAGGAGATTGTTAAAAGTGTAAAACATTAACAACACCAATCTCATTGCACGAATGTGCACAATAACTAGCACACTACGACGAGTAAGTACTTCAGCACATTTGTTTGTTTTGAGTTTCGTTTTGCCATTTCAAGGATTTTAATCTTTCTTACCTTTTTTGTTTTTAAGGTTCCTCAGATCGTGAAAAACTCGTTAAAAAGTTAAAACTGAAATTTTGAATTAAAATGCAAAACTACCTAGTGGCGTGGCACGCCGAAAAATTAACGGCGGCGGGCAGTGGCAGCGAGCCGAAATTACTTTTCATGAGCAACGGCCTGCGGAATATTGGGAAAATCATCGGCGGCGGCGGCAGCGGCGGCGGCAGGATGGCGTGGCGTGGCGTAGCGGCGCACAGGTCTACGACGGGAGGTCGCGCATAGGCAAGGCCGGCTGAGATAAGTGTTGATCCATGAAGCAGCTACTGTCTCAGCTGGCCTTGCACATAAGACCGCGATCGTTTCCTCTAGTTGCTGTGTAGTGAGCCTAACGTAAATTCCTCATTGCCAATTGTAGTATAATACACTCGAATACAATTTTTACGTTCGGAGCAGTCCCACTTACCTTTCATAATAAGTAGTTACTAGTTTGTTAGTCCAGGTGGTCCAGAGTTGCGTCCATTCGTGGTCCAGAGGTACGTCGATTCGTCGGATCGACAACGACAGCCATGTTGATATCAGAGATAACAAATACATGACGCAACAAAGAACACAACTGATGTCAGAGTCGGCGCATGTGCAGTCGAATTTATTTAGAAAAAGCGATCTTGGAAAAGCCACTACATTAAAGGCCGTATCGTATGAGATGAAAACAGGCAACTAAAATCAACAATTGACAAAGAAGCAAGCGCAAGTTTGCTAGGTGCTGCCATCTCTACACCAAGCGGGGAAATTTTAAATTAACCGACGAGGGTTCCAAATTCTGCCAACGGATGACGCCACTTGGCAAAATTGTCGCGTCGGTATTTGTTTCGCCTTCTAGCGGAGCAGTGTGAAAGGCAAAGATGATACGGCCTTTACTGTAGGTGGCTGTGTCTTGGGCGATGCGGAGTCATACCATGCCTACTTCGCTTGTAGGAGCTTGATAGGAGCTTGATTAGGTAAATTTAGGCTATTTAGGATATGCATAACTTTAAGTTAGAAGAAAACCCTTCTTGAGTTGAACCATGGCCTCAGGCAACAAAATTGGGGGTCAATTGCTTTGTCCTGTGGCATCTGCATCTACACCCACCCCAATCTTAAAGAGTCGTGTTCTTCCTATTACTTCTGAAAGTCAAGCTAAAAAAGCAAAAATGTGGGAAAGAGCTTCGTTCATGCTGTTGTTGTCATGCTGCGCACGCATGTCTTCGTTTTCATTGTTGGAAGCAAAATGTTCTGTTCAATTTGCGGCGAAGTGTTCTGTACGGTTTTGTGGAGCCGGCATTGTATACACTGTATTAGGCATAAGCACAGTTAGTTGTAAAAGGGCGCATGGCTCCGAGCTGCTTATGCACTCAATAAAATATGAAATCTGTTGTTCATTGTTGAGTGTTATTGTTGAATCACTACCGTGTGTCTTAATAACGCTATTTTAATACAAACAGAGACTGCTCCTTTTCTGTTTTGTTTTGTTTTTAGAGAGCACGACCCCTAACTGTGTTATCTGACCCACGACGATGACAGGGATAATTTAGCAGGTGATATTCAAGCGGAAAACCCTGGATCTTTCATGAGCACGCGCCACCACAGGGCCCTCCTCGTTCTTCAAATCTGCATATTAATTGAACCTGGTAACTACAATAGATTTTAAGTGCCTTCGGTTGTGCGGCTAAGCGTTCGTTTGTTACAGTCAGGTGCAAAACAAAGTAGTATCTAACTCAATTTAATTTATGCCTTACACATAAAATGAAATTTAAATAAGAGGTGTGTGTCGTAAAAATAGACGTGTGCCATAAAAAGAGTTGTGCGACGTTCAAATTCACGTAGATAAATATGTCATACATGGCAGTGGCAGCATAAAGAGGTGTGCCGATATTTCGAGGGTAGTGGCGATTTCTGACAATTTTAAGCAGTGGTGTTAAAAAAAATTTTAAACAGTAAACTTTAGTAAACAGTAAACTTTATTTAAGCTTTCATACCAGACAACAATCATGGATGCATAAAATTGCTGTGATTTTTTAACGGGTCAACAGCTAGTGCCTATTATAATTATTATTCAGTGCCACAGTTCGCGAAAAGTTTTACAACCCATAAGGCTGAATGCTGTGAGGTCTTCGTAGTATCACAGCATATATAATGAAGTTCGCGTCATTATTATTATTTTTTTTTGGTGCTCAATGAATGATGTAAGCCTTGTAACGAGTTTTGTTTTTAATAGAACGGGTGAGAATGTTTGCTGTTCAGTGCAAAACTGCAAAGTTCACTACACTGGCGTTGGATTATGGTAGAAGTAAGCTGAAGTTACCGCAAATTGCCGGGAACTGTCGGCAGTTAGGAAAAAAGCTAACGGCATTGCTATGGATGCTGTGAGCTTTTACGAGACGTGTTCAGTGACACTGAGGGAAGATTTAAAGGTCACCCAAGCGAAAGATAGACAGAGGCAAGTCGTTCGATGTTTAAATCTCTTTGGAACCAACAGACGACTTTTAGGCTGTACCACCAAGCTGAAGTTAAACAAACTAAGATCCAGAGTGCAGCTCAAAACTTGTGACGAGTTGACGGGAACCCCCTAGCATTATGAACAAGCACAGCCTGGTGATAAGCTATGAGCCGAGTGAACGCCGGATCGAATCCCACCATGAGTGTTTAAAATAATATATTTGGTATTAGAGAGTCAAAGTTCGTGCAGACATTGACGCGAATTTCGAACTCCCGAGGCCGTGAATCTTCGTCCTTACCCCACACAGATAAACCTAAAATGACTCAGTCTACGCCTGGAGAATTTTCCATAAATTTCATTCATACTTTGTGTTTTCGTGACATTTAGAGTGTTTCACAAAAGAGTCAAGAGTGGGATCAACAGGGGACAAAATGTTGAGCAGGAAACATGTCTAGACCTTCACAAGGAAACATAGCATACAACAGTTCTTTTCAGACCTAACGATAACTCTTGCAGATATTTTTCATGATGTGAAAATTTACTCGAAACATTTAAAACGGCACAGACAAACTTAACATAGCCCAACAGTTTTTCCCATCGTTAGATCATCGGAAATAATAGTCAAGTACATAATGAATTCTCCTCGGCATCGCCGTTTTGCCCAGTGCCCAAAACAACAGCATCATTCCTCCTCGAAGGTCGAAACAGGAAAAAAAAACACAACCAAAAATCAATACAAGTTCAGAACAATACTAAAAAAAAGATGACGCAATAAAACGTGACATGATTGCAATACAGCCTTACATCGTAACACAATTTTGTATTTACGCCTACGTAATCACACTATGTGAACTATACGAGAAAAAAGTCTATAACAAGAACATCGGCCCCAGGCACAGCCATGGGACAACCCCCCCCCCCCCCCCCCCCGCTTAGGTTAGTGACACGCCAGTTTAAAAAAACCGATCACCCACACCACACCCGCCAAGACCTCTACCCCTATCAAGGGAGCAAAGATGAAAATAAACCCTGCCATTGAATGACGAGGCCTCGGTATCTCAAAAACTCGAAGCAACAGCCCCAAAACATTACACCAAACAGCTAAAGGGAAAAACGACCAAAGAATCAAACCCTCTGAAAATTATCACAAGTAACCTAACAGTTAACCGCGTAAGGGGCATTACACTAAAAGCTGCGGCGCGTTAACAAGGCACGCAAAGGTAAAGGAAAAAACGCGACACACACCACCAACTAACGTTTAAAAAAAGTCTGAAAGTTAATAAAAAAAAAGAGTAAAAGATTATGCTTTTGAAGCTGATTTGTATTTTGCTTAAGCTTTAGTACTTTCTTGTAATACGTTTATTAGGCCTTATTACTTTTCAGTCTTCTGTATAGCAAAAAATGGAAAAAGTAGGCTATAGCAATGTATGTTTGTATGCCCGTCGCCTTTTTCAACTTGGAACAATACCAGATAGAGACAAACGGTTTTCACCATTAGACTCAGTGTCCAAAAATTAGTTAAATAATGAAAAAAAAACAAAAAAAAAAACTGGAAGTATGAAGCGAAATAGGCCCACAAGTGGCCGACAAGTGAGCGCATTATCTATGAAACGTTACCTGGTAGAGACAAACCGTTTTCACCTTTAGATTCAGCGCCAAAAATTATAATTAAAATGAATAAAACAAAACCCGAAGTATGAATTAGAATTGGCCCAAAAGTGGCGGAAATGTACAGAAGACCACTTGCGAGTAGGTAGTCGCTGCCCCACGAATACATCTATTCGCTCCTAATTGTAAATATATTTTTAGTTTGTAATGCATTTTTTGCTATTTAGACATAACCCATACAAGTTTCTCTTTGTGACTTCGCGTTATAAATAAATAAATAAATAAATAAATAAATAAATAAATAAATAAAACTTTACAACACTAAAAAAAAAAACGGCTCGAAAAGGCAGGGCAACAAGAGCTTACTCAACACATTTACCTACTGTTAGTGTTGGTAAACAAAGCTGATTTAAAAGTTAATTAGAACGTCCAAATGGCTGGTTGTGGTGGGTGGATTTGTCAAATGATTATTTTTAAGTGACTCTGGATAATAGAATCAATGTTTTTTTTTGTATCATTCCTTGCGGTGTCTTGCGTTAGTGTGTTTGTGCATTATTCTTCACTCCCTCCAAGTACTCGACGTAATCCTCGAAAATGGCGCATACCCACACGTTTCCCTTCCAGCTGTTGCCTCCTAAGTCTCGTATGGCAATAATTCGCTGTTTGTGTCTCCCTGAATTACGATGATGGCGACCTCTGGCGAAACGAGTAGTAAATTGGCTGCGAGTCGAGCCACATGGCGCTGGGATTAAGAGGGATTAGCGTGTTTGCTGCAGGTTTTTACTTTAATCCCGGCTTGTCTAGTGCAGTAAGCACCACCAGCTAACGGAAACGAAACCCAAACATGCCGGAAACAGAGTCATAATTTAGCCACTGTACGACAAGAGAGGCAATAAATTCCCATTATAAAGTCTACTTCTTGTTTCGCTTGGTGGTCTTCGATTTTACTATCTCCAATTTCAGAAGAGCCTACGACTTTTTTTCATTTTTCATTTAGTTTTTGTTTTCCTAAAATAAATTTCCTAATGCATGTACTAAATACGTAAAATAATTAGAAGTAGCTGTGAGGGTCTGGCTGTTCCAGGATGCGTGAGTGAAATACTTTACTAGGTAGAATGAAACGTAAATGGCCACCAACCACTTGCTGAATTGTCTGCTTCTCCATTATGATACAAAGCGTGTAACAACGTTCGTACATGCATTATTGTTACTCAACCGACTTTGACACTATTCAACTGTGTTCTAAAAGCTATTTTTACAACTACTTTTTACCTTTTGTGGCCATAGTTTGGTTTCTACATTGTTAGCGGGGGTCAATCAATCAATCAATCATTCTCAGCGTGGTGAGAAATAAGTATCACATCAAACAAGCGGCTACAGCGACAACCTAGTCGCACCCGGTCTTCTGTATAGTTCCGCCACTACCAATGGTGAGTAAGCACACCTATATTACGCATTGCAACCGGCAATCTCTATCACGCATTGCAACACATTTTAAAGCTAATTTTACATTTTGGGCATAATTGTCAGCTTTTAGACCTAATTTTTACCAGCTGCTTTAATTTCGTAAGTAGCAGATAACGAGCTTATACATGATTTTAGCATACTGGTATAAATTCCCCATGCGGTTGAAATCGCTGGAATCAAGTATCTTGGGTCCAGTAATGAAGAATACCACATCATTAAAGTTTGGGAAGTTGTCGTTTATGGAGAAAACGTGCCCTCAATAACATCGATTTATGTTACTGCCTAGCTAGCTACTAGGTAAGGTCAGGGCTCCCATGTTAATTCTCATAGGATATAAAAACACGTCTACAGCTCGTTAGGAAAAGTTTGCGTATCTAAATTTTGACGCACATGTAAAGAGTATAACGGGGAGTGCCTTTTTTGTAAAATGGGGGTTGCAGCTAGAAGCACGTGGCCCTGAAATGGCGCGTAAATGCAAAATTATTGTTGTAACCATTGTTTGTATTATTATTCAACAGTCTATTATAACATGTTAAGTGTTATACGGGCACCGTTTCAGTACATGTGTACCGCAACAATTCACTCGCGTTTTAACAAAATAAATCTAAAACAAAACCCTCAAGGGTGAAAGAACCAACCAAGTTTCAGCCAATCAAAGTAGTGATATCAGAGCCACAATACTTGCCACCAGGTTACTACATTAGTTGCCAAGTTAATCCCACCGAGTATTAGATCAAAGATTAAATCAAAAACCTGACCATTGCTACTATCGGTAGTAGGCTAATGGTCAAGTTTTTGATTTAACGTGTGAGGTAATAGTCGGTGGGATTAGCTTGGCAACTAATGTAGCAACTTGGTGGCAGCCATTTTGGCTCTGGCATCACTACTTTGATTGGCTGAAACTTGGTGGGTTCTTTCACCCTTGAGGGTTTTGTTTTAGATATCACTTCTTTTGTAGTTTTGTTTGTGTGGCATCTTATTTTAGCCACTGCCCAGTTATCTACTATCTGGCCAAGTTTGGTCGAAAAATATTGAATACGAACGGAGATATCATATACGGCGATAGCCGTGTATATATATGATTGAAGTCCTCTCTCCAGCAAAACTAAAACTATTAATTTCTCCGTTTCTATTCAATATATTTCGACCAAACTTGGCCAGATAGTAGATAGCAATTTTTCCCAACTTTACATTAACTTTTATGCAATTCCGTGCAAGAGTAAACGTATGGAGCCACACGTAAATTTGAAAACTGTTCACTTGTTGTTGCTGTTGTTGTTGTTGTTCTTGTTCTTGGATGACACGGTTTCAGAAAAAACTACTGCACCTACCTAAATTCTGAAACTTGATCTGAGCCAAAAATTTCCCTGGGCTTCAACTTTACAGGGACCACTTTTTCGATTGGTCGATCCATTCCGGAGTTACGGGATCCTAAACGATCATTTTGATTGTTTTACATTTTTTAACCATTGTATTTAGGGAACAATGCCACTAAGCAAACTCCAGATTCATTCTTCGTGCACGTGTTATATCTTTGCTATAAAGTTGATTGTTGAACGGTAAAATGCTTTGTGGTCCTTTTGTAGTGTTTGGTAGTGTATAGTAGTTAGGGCGTACGGCTTTGGCCACGGCCTCAAATAAATTTTGTGGAAAAAAAGAATCAGTGTTTCAGCTAAAAGTATATATTTTTAAACCAAACTCAGCTACGATTCGCCCTCGAAATTGGCATCTAAAAACGATAGAATGGCGTATTTGTTTCGCAGATGGAAGCTTTCAGAACTGAGTTGAATTGTTTGAAAGTGGCCAGCAACAATCGACTTCATGCATAAAGCTTTGTAGCGCGACGCCATAGCTGTAAAAAAGGTACACGGATTACAAACAAATACGTCAAGAGTGCCGTAAAAAAAGTGGGATATATGATTGAATTTTCACGTGTTAAAATGAACACGGATAAAAATTGATGATTTTTAACTGAAATAATAAAATGTACAATTGAGAAAATTCCATCTGTTTAGGTGCTGTTGTGCTTTACCAATCATATATTTAAAACGTAAAGCACAACAGCACCTAAACAGATGGAATTTTCTTAATTGATACATTTTATTATTCATCAGTTAAAAATCATCAATTTTTATCTGTGTTCATTTTAACAAGTGAAAATTCAATCATATATCCCCCTTTTTTACGGCACTCTTCACGTATTTGTTTGTAATTAATTTATTTTTAAAGTTTTGCTGCATTGAGGACTTCAATAATATAAATTAAAGCGTTTGCTGATTTGCATTCAACCATCAACAATAAGTAACGCGGGCTGCGGATTTATTAAAAGCTTAGTGGCCCGAAGCCATGCGCCCTACTACAAACAAGTAGCGCGTCCATTTTATTGACAATGTTGTGTTGCCGATTATTTCTGGCAGTCCGTTTGCATTGTTCTCGTTAACACTAATAACTTGTAATGCTTATTTTGATCACCGGTGGCGTTTTTCCAGCATTCGGAAAATTAACATTACAAATGATTGCAATCTTTTTAGTTAATGCCTCCCCAATCGTCAAATCATAAAAGGCACGTATTGGAGTTAAAAGAGTGTTAAATACCAAATTTCATTCATATCTGTCGCATAATTTGTTTTATATGAGCGATATTGTAGTCACTAGTAGTCAGTAGTCAGCTAAAAATCGACGATCTTCACGTACTTTTATGACATTGATACAGTTTATGCACGTGATTGAAATACAACTATTGCTTGTCAAGGCACAAGGACTGCCAATTTTCAACAATTTTCAAGTGTTTCGCCGCATAGGTATTTAACCTCGCCATCGTGAAATAAGCTCAGCTCTGTTTTCGGTTAAAGTACCAAAGCTAGTGGCCATGCTACAACAATGCAAGAACTATACAATGACTTTCTTACAATGAAGTTACAATGAAGTGTGACAATTATTGAACTTGTTGGGTGGACCACTAGCGTGGTCCTTGATATTCCTGCAATTATTGAACTGTATGCTTCAACGAAACTCAAATAAAAATTAAAATTAAAATTCAACGACATGGTAAATAAACTAACATTGGTTGCTGGTTGGATGCCGTTCGGTGAGTTTTATATTACGAGATATTTAAAAAGTTAAATATTATGTGATCAGTGAGTTTTATTGTATGTGGTTGCTAAGGTACGTGAATACATCATGGTAACTAAACTACGGAAGTTGCAACAGAAAAGAGACTGGGAATCTATCGTTGCCAGGAAAATTTGAAACACAATGCAGATCGTGAGCACAGGGTCCACTCAAGTAGGAAAAAAATAATTTTTTTCAAAGAAGTATGTCTTAGTAATGTGCCGAGTTTGATGGTTACGCTAGACATATGCTAGTGTGATGCCACCAAGTAGACGATCGCCCAAGTAGTTGAGATTAATTGTGATTGAGTGAGCAATTCCAGCTTCATTGCGTGATTAAAATTAACCTCGGGAAGGGCAACTGAAGGGAGATGCGCTGATTGAGTGAGCGAAGCGAACGGAAATCAGCGTTTGTTAGCCAGTAGGCTCAAAAATGGGATTGAACAAACTTAAACATGTGAAACATGAGCATACAATAAACCAAACCGTGTCAATTTGGCTGACGTAACGGCTAAGTGGGCAATGGTAAATGTTAAAATTATGAATGAGAAAATTTATAGGCATACAATTCCTCCAGACAAAAAAGGTAGAAGTGACGATTACACCGTGTGATCCTTTGTACATTCACAGTCCTATGAAAGTTGTGATATCCATACAAAACCAAAACTGGTATAAGAAAAGCCTCCAAGTTTCCTAAAAGGGTCGGTCTTTGAAAGTAGTGATATCATTCAACCAGGGAAACGCACCAAGGTTAACCCTAGTAGCCAAGTTAATCGCACCGAATAATACTTTGGACGTTAAATGAAAACGTGAAGACTGCTACTGCTATAGTAGCAATCTTCTAGTTTTCATTTAACTTTCGGATTAACTTGTTTAATAGGATTAACCTTGGCGGCCTTTTCCTGGCTGAATGATATCAGTACTTTCAAAGGCCGACCCTTTTTGGAAGTTGGCGCTTCTCTTTTACCAGTTTTGGTTTTGGGTGCAATTAGTTCATATCATTCCAATGAGAGGCCGAACCATTCTCTACTTGGTGGCCTCTTTACAAGTTTTTGGTTTTATTTTGACATGTAGTTTATTTTTCGTGAATTGGACGTGAACATAATTTCTTTGGCAACGTTGTTTAGATTTGCCGCTACACACTAGCATGTGTTTAGGTACGGGGGTCAGCATGCAGGTTGTTATTGTCCGAACTTTGACCGTCCAATGAGAGACGATTCGGACAAAACCATACTGTAATTTTATTGAGGCCCCAGCCTAATGCCATGCGCCCCAAAACCTAAAGATAAATACACCACCCACTGTAACACACACAAAACCGTAACACCATAGCACTCACAGTGACCACTTCAAACCACCGAAGGACTAACAATAACAAAATCCACCTCGTTTTCAGCGACACACGCGCTCCAATGGTCAGATCAACGCTGGCAGTCCACCATCTCATCAACACCACCGCATCGCATCGCACTCCGTTCCACCGACGAGCCCACCTTCTCTCTCCCATCTAGGGAAAGTTCCGGTGGGCCGTATCCGTTGCGGGGCCAAATGCACACACTCCCACACACTGTACACACCGATCACACTGACTGACCAGCCCACTTTCTCTTCCCCATCTAGGCAAAGTTTCAGTGGGAACAAAACCGGCAACACCACCCGCAAGCGAGGCAAGGATGAAAAATAGGGGGGAGGGGGTGGGGGGGGGCACCCTAGACAACTATTCCCGTTTCCACAATGAATAGAGCAATGGCTCGCAGCTTAGCGACAGGGCGCTGACCAGGGTGTAAGACGCTGTCGTTCCGCAACAAATTTTCGACAATCAACAAGAACATGCTCAGGCGTCTCTGCAACCTGACACACGCTACACAACGGGGAATTGACCCACCGATACCTAAATTTGTGGGCTTGCAACATCGTGAAACCGACACGAATCCGGGACAGAATCCTCGCGTCTCGGTAGAGCAGCTTATCCAGATTTGACTTGCTTGAGCACAATGGATGCACCGTGAACAGAGTCCTCCCGTCACGTGCTGTTTCCCAGATCCCAGGCCACTGCGCCAGAAACCACTGCCGGACAACTACACGAAACGTCCGAGCCTAAATCATTGGATACAATCGCGCAACACCATCAGCCGCATCACCATCGCGTGGTAGCTGTTTGGAACTCTCTACCTGGTGATGTTGTTGAGGCATCCTCACCTGCTGTTTTTAAAGCTAAACTTAAACAATGTGAACTTCACAAATTTTTAAGACGGTCATTCTGACAATACCATACTCTGGTAGATTCTGCTTTTTTTGTCATATGCCGTTAGCCACCAGGCCTTTTCACCTTTTTGTTAATTCAGGCTGGGTGTTAGTGACACTTTGGTGTCCTTCCCTGTCCTGTGCACTTTAGATGCGAAATATGTTATTATTATTATTATTATTATTATTATTACCAGGGTTACCACTGTGGCCACGGACCCACCTAAAGGAGGCAACACTCGTGCCCAACGCGATCAAAACTTCCATCCAATCGTGTAAACAACAGGATCCCTGACATCTAAGCACTCCCACGACCTCTGCAGAAGCCGGTATGCCGCCTGGGAGTCCGTCGTAAGCACAAAGGACGGAAGGTGAATATCCAGAACAACATCAAGAGCAACAGAAATCGCCAACAACTCACACATTGTGCTGGAAGTCGCATCATGCACAACACGTTGTCGCTCAATTTTCAAGGAGGGAATAACTACTCCTATTCCTCCAATATTCGACGCCGAAAGGAACGAAGCATCGCAGAACACTTCGCACTCAGCCGTTCGAGGCTGAAAGACTTTCCGCAACTCGTGACACCAAGTCCAGGGACTCAGTGGTATGGCACAGGCGACAGTAGTCACGTTCGACATTTGCCGCAGCATGGTAACTCCGCGACCCGCCTCACCTAACACACTTCTAGCACGATCACTCAACCTTCCATAATCTAACAAAATCCTACCAACTGAGTCATCCTGGCCCCTACTCAGATTTCGTATACAGAGCATGACTAACAATTCCCCAGCACGTACCTCTACAGGAGGCTCGTTGCTCTCGACGCACAAAGCGCTCACTGGCGTTGATGCAACACATCCTGAAACAACACGCAGGCAAACGTTCACCACCACTTGTAGTGATTTCTCATGCCACCGAACCCCGCTCAGAAACGGCAGGGAGTAGTCCAGCACCGACCGGACGAACGTCCTGTACGCCGCAAGGAGTGCACCCCTCACAACTCCTCTGCACGCCAATTGACGCAGAATCGCCGTTCTTGCAAGGACCTTATTTCGGATTCTGCTGACGTGCTGGTCCCAGGTGAGCCTAGAATCCAAGACTACTCCTAGATACTTAACACTCCCTGTCGGGCTGACTACTTGTCCACCAACTACGAGACTGATAGGTGGCTGACAAATATTCGTGGTGCGAGAGAAAACAAGCATCTCAGTCTTCGCATGAGCTAACAAGAGCCCTCGCTCATGCAAAGGCTAGCTACTCTATCCAAAACTGCTTGTGCCTCATGGGTCAGTACTGCAACATCACGCCCAACAAACCACACCGCAACATCGTCCGCATAGCGGACAATGTTAGAGTGAGCACCAATCTCCAACAGGACATCATTAATAGCAACTGCAAACAACGTAGGGCTGAGGCAGCTCCCTTGCGGGAGGCCCCTGGTTGTAGAGTCCGTAGCAGACCAGTAACTTCCAACACGTGTGGCAAACTCACGCTTGCCCAGAAGTGCGACAATGAGTCCTATTAGACAATTGCTGACACCCATCCTTTGTAGCGAAGCCTCAACCCAGTGAATGGAAACTGTGTCGTAGGCTGCTTTTAGGTCTAAAAAGACAGCCAACACTACATCGCCACGCATCCACGCTTCCCTAATACTGGAGAGTAGGAAGAGAACCGCATCCGGGGTGCTCCGATTCAGCCTATATTCGAACTGAATGCCAGACAAGCAGCTGTAGTATTCCAGATGCCATTCTAAGCACCGAACTATCATACGCTCAAAACCTTCCGGACACAGGACAATAATGCAATAGGCCTGTAGTTCACCAGGTCAGTCCGGGCACTGCCTTGCTTATGCACTGGAATTAGCACAGTAAACATCCATGATGGAGGAATGTCTGCTCCCTTCAAGAGATCACAGAAGAGAGGAAGCACACTCGTGCTCACTGCTTCCAAATTTTTCTTCATGTCTACATAACTAACTCTATCCACGCCAAATGCACTAGAGTTCTTACACTTCGTTAATGCCGTTTGAAATTCTGCCTGAATCCACGGCAGATCTCCCACATGTGTTATAACCGAGGACGACGCCGCCGGTGGCATAGTTCCACTAGACAGAGCGTAGACACTGGCAAAACGTCGGTTGAATGCCTCTGCCATTTTCTGTCCACGAAGGACCTCCCTCTCCACGCCCTGTGGACCATAGACCCAAGAAATTGCCGTCTTCACAGCGCCAGGGCTTAACAGACGCCAGGCGAGCGTGAGCGAGCGAGCTCTGCCAATGCGGGCACAGAGCCTGTCCCCAAACCCTCTTTTCTCATTCCTAATGATGTACCGGCTCTCTTCAACAATACCTCTATACGCCCACCAATGTGTATCACATGGAGACCTCTTCCACTTTCGGTAGGCCCGCCGCCGATCTCTCACCGCGACAGTCCATTCATGCGTCCACCACATTGGCTCGCACTTTCTCGCTCTTGCGAACGCGTTCTAATACGCCCATGGGCGAACTGCTTTACCCATTGCGAAAAAATCCCATTGCACAGGAATGGCCGTTTGCGCTCTCCTGCATTCACTTGGGCTACCATAGGAACCTCTCGCGACCGCAGGATTACAGGAAGATGATCGCTGCCGCGTAAATCATCTGACACTTGGCAAGCAAACTGCCCTGCAATGCTTGGAGAGCAAACAAAAAAGTCTAAAACAGATTCCTGCACTTTACCGCGCTGCCAGCGCACGAAGGTTGGCGAACCATCGTGGAGAATTTGTAAACCTCAGTAGGCTCAGCGAGTCTGCGCCCTCTAGTATCAACATGCAGCGAGCCCCAGTCATAAAGTCACCACCGATAATGACTGGGGTCGGGAACTGTCGCAGCCATGCAGTCCATTCAGGAGCCGTCTAACTACCTAGCGCATGCAGAATAACCACAGAGATCCATCCAAACTTTCAGCGCAACAGCATCAACACCAGGAAGCTCAAAACTAACCTTCAGGGGGAGATACGGAACTGTCTACTTAATAAACACACCGACCTTGCGACCGGAATGGATGAAATCGGTTTTCCACTTTGCCGCATCCAAGCCCCGCAAATCAACAACCTCTTGCACCCCTAGAATAGTAGTATAATTTAGCAGATGCTTTAAATCGTTCAGCTTGCCCTGTAATCCTCGCATATTCCACGTTAGTATGTTATGGCGAGCGAATTGAACTGTTAGGTTAGGTAAGACTGGGATCCCCCTCACCCACACTGGGCCCCCTTTCATCACTCACCTGCGTGCTACTAATACTCATGGTGACATCATCTACAACTGCACTACTGCTTTGTGAAACTGCGTCCTCACATTGCCGCTGCACATTAGCAGTTATAACTGATTCACAGCTGCCAACACTTTCTGGTACAGTGGTCTTCAAGACCACTACCGATCCTGCTGCTACGCCGTGCACCTTCACTACCTGATCTTTGCGCACTTCTGACTCTTCACTCTCCATTGCGATGACTTGCGATGAAGGATCAGCACACGCTGTCACTGAAGGTTGGGTCGGGGACACTGTTTTTTTCCGCTTCTGACCACCACGTTTCCGTTTGGCTGGTGGGGTGATCCATGGTCCGTCACTTTCTTGGCCCTCACGACTCACACGACCAACTACTGGGTCACGGTGCTTTCGTTGGAGACCAGAAAAAACCGAATTTCCCCCAAATCCGGAGTTGCTTGTGCGTTCTTCATTGGCGACCGCCAAACAGGGGGCACTGGTACTGAGGGCACTGAGCTCCAGGCTCCCTTTACGCTGCTGCACAGGACGTTCCTGCTGTTGGCACTGGGTTGATTCACGGGTGGCCGGGGGTCTCTCATACGCCCTCAAGTCAGCAAGTCGCTTGGCCTCTTGCAGGTGCGGGCACTACTGACGCGGATCTCGCCAAACGCCACAGACTTCACACGCAATGACGATACACGCTCGGCGAAAGTGCCCACGGGCCGAGCAACGTAAGCACTTAGGGGGCCGGTCCTCTGCAATGACCAGCGTCTGGATTCCTTTTATTATCGCAATGTCAGGCACATCATCAATTGAGAAGCCATCACGAAGCCGCCGTGTTACCTGGCGCACACCCGTTTCAAATATTGCCTGGCCCTTGACGTACAGTTTCTCATACGAGTGTCTTTCAAGTATTGCAATTTTGGCAAAACCTGCTGCAATCCCTTGAGGAGTTATACCAACGGGCAGGCAGTGCAGACGAGCCTGAACTGTCTGCTCGTGCAGGTCAAACATCTCAACTGAGTGGCCGTTGATAACAATAGAAGTCTTTAGGAGCTTCATCTTCGCTCAACGCGAACTCAAAACTGTGGGGACCTCGCAGAGAATTGATGTGCGTGATTTCCCCACGCCCTACTACCTGCTCAACTGCGAAATAAACTTGCATTGCAGAATAAGGCCTGCCACTCTGATGGCAGATCATTACCACCGATTTTGGCATTTGGACATTTACAAGTCCGCCACCATAAAGTTTCTTCAACACTTGTAAACTACGCTGCCTCCTACGCTGCACCATCATTTCTTCGACCACGGCTTCCGACTCAGACTCACTCTCGCTCCACCCACTTTCTGCAGTGTCCGCTACTGCTTCGCTGAATAACTTCGAGACTGTTTTCACCACCGACACTCTCCCCTTTTCCTTGTCTTTTTCATTGTCCGTAGCTGATACTTGCACACTGCCTTTGTCTCGCCTTGCCTCTCCGCCATCTTGGATGTTTGGCCTAGTCCTAACTTCAGTAGTTACACCAAATCGTCGGACTCTCACCTCTGAAATGCCTTTCTTTTCAGCAACACGCATTACCTGTGCGAAGGTCTCATCTGAAACCAGCCCAAAGTTCATCTCACTATCCTGTATTACTTTCGCTCGTAGTAACTCTCTCAGCAAAGCCTCCACATCCACGTCGCTCTCCATTGCAACCACCTATAATTATAACAATAATGTCGTACTTAGGCAACCTCCAACGCAATTCCGGTGACATCCCCAGTCTTCAAACCAGAAAAAATACGCAGTCGCTGCTGCTATTTGTCCAATTTCATAGCTAGAAGCCTTCTCTCTATCAAGACACGCAGCGTGTCGCTACCAAGTTGTTGATGTTTCATTGTTGTTGTTGTTGTATGAAGGTGGCAAGCGTAAGCATGTGTCTATATCTGAAGCAAATTTGTTATTGACTACAACGGAAAATCAACGATCTTTGGTAGCAGTTTTTTTCTAGAAAGAATCGTCCGACGAATCAAAACTGATGCCCAACATTAAAGGGACATAATGCCTGATTGTCCAACAGATTTGCAGCCGTTTTTGTCGCATACAAGTATTTTATCCAGGTGCTCGTTGTAGTCAAGCAGCTGGATAAGATACTTGCATGCGACAAAAACGGCTGCAAATCTGTTGGACAATCAGGCATTATGTTCCTTTAATGTAGGGCCATCAGTTTTGATTCGTCGGACGATTCTTTCTAGGAAAAAACTGCTACCAAAGATCGTTGATTTTCTGTTACTGACTGGCTAGTTAGTTAGCTACCTATAGGAAACTACAGCCACTGGTGGCCCGGAAAAATGTTAATTTCTATAGACTTTAAGAAACCGATTGTGAACGTCTCAGAAGACTGTATGAAATGAAAGTTGCTGTGAGCGTTGGCGACATTAATTCTACAAACCTTTGGTGGTTTGGGAATGGAGGGTCCTTTGGTTAGTTAGCCATCTGGCGCTTAGGGTAACTGCGGATTGTTAAAGTATTGTTCGTAACCCTAAAAATATTGTTCTGTATGGTTAAAAGCATTGTGTGGGTCGCGAATCTCGTGTTTTTGTAGGTCCATGTTAATTGTATTGAATTGAATTGTATTGAGAGCAGTGACCCGTAGCCAAGCAACTATGTTAAGCGTTGGTCGGAAATGGCGTGCTGTAATGCTACATATCGGCCTAGCGTAATTCCTCCATATTAACTACTAAGTTGCATTGTTATTGCTACAGAAAATCAGACATCCCCATCAACAAACAGACAACAAACAAACAATATGAGAATTATTTGTCTGAAATTTGTAGAATTAATACTTGGCTCCTTTTGCGAGTAATTAGTTAGTTTTAGTTTGCATTAAAGGAAATTATTCGACTAGAAAATAAAAAAAACCAACAATCATAAAGTCACTTACCAAAAGAACTGACACTTAAGATAATAACCAAATGTAAAGCATCAACAAAACCTGGCAACCAAAAACCTAAAGAACAGCACGTCATGTAGTATATTGCTTGTGGAACTCCTGCCTACTAAATGTTATTATGGATTGTTATTGGAAATTACCGAAGTCCGTCAGACCCATCAACAAACAACATTAGGAAAAAAAAACGAACTCGGTTGATGCTTAACTCTCGTTGCCCGTATTTTCTTGAGAATATTCAAATCACTGCTGTGGAGTCTATGCGGGATCTGGGAATTATTGTGGACCAAGAGTTCAGTTTTTCCTCTCATGCAGAATCAATCGTAGGAAGGGCCATGACTATTTCTCATATGACATTTCGCACAATTTCCTCTAGGGAACCTGTTGTCCTGATTCACTTGTTTAACTCACTAATAAGACCTATTTTGGAATATGGTAATCCCTTTTGGGACCCTTTATTCAAAAAAGATAATATTAGTATTGAAAGTGTACAACGAAGGTATACAAAAAAAGTTAAGTCACTGTATCATTTGGGGTATTATGAAAGATTAAGGTATTTACTGCTTCCTTCTCTTCGTTGGCGCAGACTCAGAGGTTGTCTGAATTATATGTTCAAAGTCATTCGTGGCTCCGTTTAACACTAGTGGTCATAATTTCAAATTAAAAGTTGGTAACCCCCATTATAATGCCACTAGACATACATTTGCCTATAGGGGTATTGCCTTCTGGAATAAGCTACTTAAAGAGGTCGTTGATGCTGATTCGATATTATTGTTTAAATGTAAATTGGATGAGTGCACTCCAGAGGATATTAAGTACGGGTTTTCGGTGTAATTGAATTGAATTGTTTTGGGTCTGGACCTAATTGTAGTTGTACGTTGTTCTTGGGTCTTCTGGGATGGCTAAGGGGTTGGAAAGAAGTTGGTTATTCTTATGTGTTTATAGTTATATATTTGTTATATATATATTTTTTCTTACTAACTTTTTAATTGTTATGCCTACAGTCTAAACTGTTTTCTGTTTTTGAATATATTTACTGTGTGTATTTATTGTACGTATCGTCAAAGTTTACGGACAACGACGACAAATGTGTTGACTAAATTAAATTAAAATAAATTAAATTAAATTAAATTAAATTAAATTAAATTAAATTAAATTA
>JAHWFP010251912.1:0-16251 GCA_023313725.1 Lithobius niger | reverse complement strand
TAAATTAAATTAAATTAAATTAAATTAAATTAAATTAAATTAAATTAAGGTAAGTTTGAACTGATCCAAAGGAATCAGCAAAGGAACACAAATAAACTTTCCTGTAAATTAAAAAAAAAAATTATATCATCTTTATTATAAAAAATAAATGGTAAAAGGAAACTGGAAGGGATAAGACATTACCCTCTAAACCAGCCCCTAGTAACTTTAAACAAGATTTACAATCTCTAGACCCATTGGGTTGCGTCATCGCAAATGTTAGTGATTAAAAATATATACAGATAAAAAATCAAATAATGTCAAAAACACTTTAAAAACATGGAAAGATCAACTTTTTTGAGACCCAGTTTGAACTGATGAAGACTACGTGACATCACAAACTCGGACGTCAAGGAATTCCATGGCTGTACAACACAGTTCGAGAAGAAGAATTTCGTACAGTCTCTTTTCATTTTAGCGACGGTAAGTTTAAATGGGTGTCCTCTGGTTATGCATTACCCCGGACACAGAAAAAGCTTTTTGGGTCTGCATCGACTATTCCGTGTAGAATGGAGAAAGTTAGGCATAGATCTGATTGTTATCGTCTCAGTTCCAAAGAGGCTAACCCCAAACGTTTTAACCGCTGTTTGTATGGAACATGGTAGAAACCGGGAAGAAATTTAGTAAACGTTCTTTGGACCGATTCTACTGCTTTAATATAAGTGTGGAGACCACTAAGTGTGGAGACCAGACCTGACTGGCATATTCCACAATAGGTCGAACATAAACATTAAATGTCCTTATCAATGTATTGATATCTCCAGACACAAAACAGCATCTAATCATATGACTAATCCGCTTAGCCCTAAAGGCAATCTGACAGCAATGTTTTGAAAACTTGAGATCAGATGTTAGGTACATTCCAAGATCCTTTATCTCGTGTGTGGACTCCAGCTCCAGATTATTAAGAGTATATGAAGAGATTCTGTGTATGTTTCCTAATGGAAAGTTAGGCATTTTTTTTTAGCATTTATTGGAAGTTGCCACTGTGATGACCAACTGCATAGACAATTTAGGGCTAATTGAAGAGAGTGATGACCTTCAGAAGTTTTTACATTGTTATAAAGCTTTACGTCATCCGCAAATTTAGGCAATCTGACTGTGCCACTTTTAACCTGTAAATCGGAGACAAATAGCACAAATAATAGTGGACCTAAAACTGAGCCTTGTGGAACACCGCTGGTGAACTGGTGACTGGGGTAATTTCTGAGATTGAGTCACCAATATATACTGCTTGCGATCTAAGACTCAGGAAATCTTTAATCTAATGATAAACACTCCCATTAATTCTCACGTTATTTAGTTTCTTGAGTAGTTTTGAATGTACCACCGAGTCAAATGCCTTCGCGAAATCAATACAAATAAGTCCACTGGAATACCACTTTCAATGGATTTTGTCCAGTCATTTATGCAATTTAACAGCTGTAATGTGGTCGAATGACCTGGTAGGAAACCATACTGGTCATTTGGCACAAGGTTGTATTTGTATACATGATTCAAAATTGCGTCACGAAGTGATTCGCTTCAGAATCCTACACGGAATACAAGTAAGAGAAATTGGGCGATAGTTAGCAGGTTCAGCTGCATTGCCCTTTTTGAAAATAGGACTAACCCTAGCTATCTTCCAGCACTTCGGTAGAATGCCCGAGGTGAATGAAGATTTTAGTATCAAGTACAAAGGTTCACATAGCTCCGAAGCAAGGTTTCTGTAGAAATTCGCAGAAAAGCCATCCGGGCAAATTGCTGAACTGCTTTTAAGGTTTCTTAATTTGGTCTCAATACTCTCGGCTGTAAAATCAGGAGACTTAATTGTTTGTTTGTTTGAAGATAATGAATTAACACTGGCGATAGCCAGTATTAGTAAGGGTCGACCTAGAATCTCTGTGTTAAACTTTCAACTTTGAAAGCTTATAACCCCGTCAAAATTAAAAATTTTGACATCAAATTTGGAATCTAGCCTTGAGCCTGTCTACAGTCCAAAAATTGTGAAATTCAGTCCAGCCAAACTCGTGATACAGAGAGGGGCCAAATAGACAACTTCTTGTTCTTGGTCTTGTTCTTGTTCTGGGAATGTACCTTTCGTCTGTCCTCTCTACAGGTCAAAAACTATTTGTCCTGTAAAGCTGGTTCTTAGCTCATTTTACAGGTATTGCTCCGTAGATGTGCCCTTTCTATAAGTACTTTTCTAATTGGTCAAGTGGTTCAGGGATTACGGAGCTCTAAACGACCAGATTGATTGTTTTACATTGTTTTAAACATTGTTATTATGCAACAATGCCATTTAGCAAACGCCAGCTGCAAGACATAGACTGAAGATTTAAGGATTTGTTTCTATTGTTAACACTAGCGGTAGCCAGGTTAGTAAGGGCCATAGCTATTTACCAAGCTTAAAGGCGGCGCAACAAAACAAACAACAAATTAATTATAAAGGTGTCACACAAATCCCACCCCTCATCCACCACTCCTATTTATTACAATTCTCAAAGTAACACGGATTAATGAACAAATACGTATCATTAAAATTTAAAAGTTAAAAGTAAGGGTCTAAAAGTCAAAACCTCTAAGGAACCCGGGCAAGCTTTGACTGTAAGGGTCTAGGTGTCAAATTTGACCAGTAAGACGCTGCTAAGCATTAGACCCTTACTACCCGGTTCATGTTAATGACTTAGTAAGGAAAATTGGAAATTAGCCAACAGCGAAAATCATACACTAGAAATAACGTAGTTCAGTAAGCCACCTTTATGCACTTACGTTAAATCGGAGTGGCATGACCCAGATTCGAACCGGCCACCCAGTTCGCCCCCAGATCACTTGCATAGCGCCTTAATCTCTCCGTTGCACTCCGATGAAACGTATAAGTGCATAAAGGTGGCTTACTGAACTACGTTATTTCTAGTGTACGATTTTCGCTGTTGGCTAATTTCCAGTATTCCTTAATATTATTTCCTGCGATTTATGTCTATTTATTAATGACTTAGTAACTCAGACAGAATGGGTGTACACGCTTACACTTGTAGCAGGTTGCCTTGCTTGGAAATGCTGCCATGTTACCAAACCGAAAAAAATGTCAACCTAAAGCAAAGTAGGAAACCCACACCCCCACTATCATTGGATCATCTCATGGGTCTTTATAGGACGATTTTGGACAGCTGTTCGTCAAAAACCGGGTAGTAAGGGTCTAATGCTTAGCAGCGTCTTACTGGTCAAATTTGACACCTAGACCCTTACAGTCAAAGCTTGTCCGTGTTCCTTAGAGGTTTTGACTCTTAGACCATTACTTTTAACTTTTAACGATACGTTTTTGTTTATTAATTATTGTCTAGTTCAGATTCCAGTGGAGCAGGCGTATTGTTATCAACTACACAATTTTTACAGAAAGTGTAGTTAAAGGCATTTGCTTTGTCTAGGTCATTCGTTAATAAGTTATTTTCGAAATGAATGGGAGGAATTTTCTGGAAATTTGTGTTTGTCTTTTGAATTATTTTACGTTCAGAATTTACCGCATTTGTTTTACACAAGGCCTTTAATTTTTTTCTACAATTATTATACAAACTCATTTTTTTATATCAGTTTTGTTTATTTTCAGCCGTTTCCAGAGCCTCCTTTTAAGTGCTGTCAGTTTCTGATTTCTTTCGGTATTTTCAGTGTTCCATTCTTATTTTTGAGAACATATTCAGTTGATTTTTGGACTAGATTGGAGAGTATGCAGTTAAATATATTCCATTGGCTATTCACAGCTTGTGATTCTTTTAGGTATAAATTCCACTGAATTGTTTTCAAATTTATTTGCAGGAAGTTAAAGTTTATTCTTTTAAAATAATTTCTTTCTTTTTTGTTTACTTTTTTACAAACATTATGAATTGAGAAGATTATGGTTTCATGATCACTCGTGCTGAAGTGTGCTACGACATCGACATCAAAAATTAACCAATCGTTATCTACCAGAAGAATATCAAGAATGTTTTCTCCTCTAGTTAGTTTTGTCACTAACTGGTCCAACCCCAGGTCCATGGTACAGTCAAGAAAGATTTGTTGATTTAAGTCAGAAGCTGAGTGTTTATCCAATTTATATAAGACATATTAAAATCACCCATGACCAAATTTGTATATTGGGTATTAACAGCAGATATAAGAAAAGAGCATATTGAATTTATCTGGTTTAAGTCTCTATCGTTTGGCAGGTAGCCTGTTAACAACCTAAGTATCTGGTGTGGCAGCACAACACTTAGTGCATCGCAATTTTTTGCAATATTCAAAGAAGTAATCTCTATTTCGTCACGTATGAAGAGAGCAATTCCTCTTCCACGACATCCAATACGATCCCTTCTAAATACAGAGTATGAGACATCTCGTATCAGCATGGCATCCGAGATGGAGTCGTCAAGCCAGGTCTCAACAATTACAACAATATCGTAAATCAAATGTAATAGTAAAACACGGAGGTCCGGTAATTTGCCCAGTGCACTTTGTGCATTTATCAGGCAACCAGCCAAACCTTCGCTACCATCATGTTCAGTGGAAGAATCTGGTTGTCGGTATGGTAAAGTCCGTGTACCAACATTGGTAGTTAATCTACACTGCATTTGTGCACAATCAATGTAATTTTCTGGTTCTAAAACCAATGGCAGTTCGAGTGTGGCCACATCATTCAAATTGTTGCCAAGTTCATTGTTCGACCAGCCCGGACATACTTTATGTCGTTTATAAGTCTTCAGTTTCCCTCATGGGAATAAAACCCATCAAAGTATGTATGTTTGGACCAGTATATTTCAATGGCACGTTCTAGTGTAATTTTTCCGAAGACCGACAAGTGTACACCATCTGGGGTAAGGAGACCTCTGTTATTCGTAATTGCGTGCCACATGGATATAAAACCACAACCATTTAATTTGCAAACTGCTTGTACACTGCCGTTGCATTTAACCAAATGATGGTGCAAACCAGTTTTCATTGCTCTGTCTTGGCTTTTCATCCCCGGAAAAAGGCCAACAATACTGATCCTTGCATGCGGTATGATTCCTCTAATTTGGCTCATTAACATTCCCAGTTCACTCGCAATGTCATTTAGAGAGTCTGTTTTTACATTGTTTGTGCCCACCAAAAATGCTTTCTTCTGACTTTAAAATATCTACAACAGAGCCAGAAAGTTGCTGTATCCTGGCACCAGGTTTTTGACGTAAATTCGGTATATCTTTGTTTTAGCCTTACCTGTGAATCACCAATAATAATTATCTTTTTGTTTGAGGAATCCTCATCAGGTTTGCAAACGCTGGCACCCCAAGATTTCGGCTGAACGGAATCATTTGCGATGTTGTCAACAATAGTAGACGGTTCAACGTTTTGTATGTTTGATTCATTACATAGCGTGGGATTTTGAGACCTTATGGGTATAATAATATAATAATAATAATAATAATAACGGTATGCTTGAAGACTGTTTATATTCCACAGAAACCATGCCATTTTCCCCTTTCTTTTTCTAGTAATTTTTGTATTATGTCTTGTCAAGTGATAAGGCTCCCTCTCAACTATCTGTCGAGTGTTTGTTTCTTTACCAGGTTCCTTTGATCGGGTAACGTGAACATTTTCAGCAACACTTGCATCATCTCTGGTATTGACCTTGTCAATGTGCGTAGAGAGTATTTGAATGTCACCCATGTTACATGATGAAGAATAGTACTAATAACAACATTTTGTTTCCCTCCTTTGTTCTAGGATTTACGGTATTCGAATATTTCGCATTACGATGTTTGATTTCACTTATGTCATCCGACCTATTAAGATTCCTGCAAATGTCTGCTAGCATTGAGACTTGATTCATGAACATATCCTCAACTTTTTTTCCATAACAATATTCTCCAGTGATCCCAAAAAGATTGAAATTGTCTTGCTTACGTCTTTATTTGTTCATCAACATTTCTTGTATTTGCTTTGTTCTGAAATGAAGCATCAGAATCAGTCTGTTTTGTAATATGATCATTTTGTGTGTATCATTAACAGTGTTAATGTAGGACTCGGATACAGTAGCACTAAGTCTGCTGAGATCTTGATTTATCCCACTAATATCGAATTCATGTTCAAGTCCGTCATTGTCAATACCTTGTTTTACGTGTGCGATTTCATTTTGTATATTCACGACAGTTTTTTCCATTCAGCTAGAGTTTAATTCTTCTTAACAGACCCAATTTTGTCCATTTGTCCTGAAGTGATGTTTGCTCTGCAAAATGTGAGTCTATTGTTAATTCCGAAAGACACAGGCTTTCAACAACGGAGCTCAATGAGACATTTGGCGATAAATCAGGCAGAAGATCATCAGCAAATGTTTCCCTAGAGGCCGAATTTGGCGTTGACACTTTCTTGAAAATTGCGGACGTCTGTGTTAAATTCGCCAGTATAACATCCTCACAATCGTGGGCTTTCCCATAAATATTTGATGTCGAAGTTTTAGTATTATTCTTACTTTTACACATCCGGAACAGGTTGGGATCTTTTCTTGTCTTATTTCGATTTAGTGTATTGACGAGTATGTCGCATGCTATACTGATGCGATACTGCTATGCATTTCAGATACTGCAGTGATGCTGTACTGTTTAGTCATTTTTCGCGAATCCTCACTGCTGTATTCAAATGTTTTTACCATTTTCGCTTTTGCAGACGACAGATCAGCTACTACTTGGCTAAACGACATCGCGGAAAAATGTTTAAAAACTAATCGTGTTAGTGTGCTTAGCACAGCCAGGTAATTCAGGATTCGTACGAGTCCTTGTAAACCTGAAAATGTCCTGGAAAGTAATAAAGAAATACATTCCTTGAAAAGTAGTTGAAAATCTTGAAAAATGGTATATCATCAGTAGCGTGATGAACAGAAAGTAGACGATGCGACTGAAGAAGACTGACAAATTTAGCTAAGAAAGTAGTCGAGTGTAGCCTTACATTATTCTTCCTTTGTTTGGGCATGAAAAGTTTTAACATTTCGGCTCTGACTTTAATTGTATTTACGAGTATAATGGTTGGATACGGTAGTAAGGTTTTTACGTGGACTAAACGGTACAGCAACACTGCAGTATCTGAAACTTTACAGGAAAGCTTTTTCGTGTTACTCTGCTAGTTTGACTTCGGATCAGTTAAACCTTACCATAAGCATCAAACGAGTTCGTCTTTGTTTTCTAATTCGTGCTACTTTGGTGTAGGCTACCACGCAGTTTAGATTAGCTTGCTTTAATGTTTTGTATCTAAAACAATTAAGGTTTTCACAAAGGGTTCAAAGGGTTTTTAGCGAGCGTTAACCGCACCCGGTCATCAGCCCGACGAAGCCCTCCTAAGGCCCTATGGAAACAAACCCGTATTCTTCAGTCTACGTCTTGCAACTGGCATTTCCTGATTGGCATTCTTGAATAATAACAATGTTTAAAACAATGTAAAACAATCAATCTGGTCGTTTAGAGCTCTCTAACCCCTGAACCACTTCACCAATTAGAAAAGATCTTGTGAAAAGGGTACATCTACGGAGCAATACCTGTAAAATAAGCTGAGCACCAGCTTTATTAAGCAAATAGTTTGATCTAGAGCATAGCAGAACCGTGTCTTGCCTAGAAGAACAATCCCAAAAAATAATTAAAGTCACGATTCCTGCTGAAGTCCGTATCTCCGATGTGTCAAATCGGGAATTAATAAAAGTTCGGACACATGTTAGCTAAGTCCAGTAAAACTTGTATACTAAATTTGAGTAAACAATTGAAAGACAGCAGAGAAATTAAGCATCAAAATTTCGGCTTTAACAGGGGAGGTTGAGGTCAAATTTACAGTAAGGGCTACCGCCTTTATTAATTTGCAAACTGCTAAAATCTTAGTAGCAAAACGTTGAGGTTCCGATTTTTGTAAAGTCATGAAGGGTTCACAAATAATGTTATGTTATACGCTACGCTTACAGCTAGAGTTTAGAGTGTAGCACACTTTGCAGTGGTTCAATAAAACACCACCGTCAGTGTTGTAAACATTTATTTTAAAATAATTCAAAGAAAAAATATTGTAACAAAAATCGTTAACATTATTTCGATAAAATTCACTACGTATACATTTATTCAAAAAAGTAAGACGTAGCCGAACCATTTAAGAAAAAAAATGTATAGCAATGTGTCAGGGTTTAACGTTGCGTTGTATGTCTGATCGTTTTTGATACCACAGACGTTCCATGGCTAAAACTTGGCGGGTTTTTTGCTTACAATTTATTGTTTTTGGTTTAGTCTCGGTGGTATCGGCGAATAATCACCATACGGGATTTACCATGGTGATGAGCGGACTGTAAGAATTAGCTAGTAGATAGTACCCAGTAACGCATTTCGAACGTTTTTGAGGGTCAGATTTCGTATTGAAAGCTGCTTAGACCACATTCCGACTTCAGTTCATTTTTGTCAGGTAGGTCGTTGCGCTATATTTTACAACAATTTAAGCCTTTGTATCGCATTCTTATTTTGCCCAATTACCTGAAATATATCAAATTATACTTCAGGATATCTAGGAATACGCTAGTGCGTCGCTGCCAAATAGATGACATTTAATTTCAGTCTACTGGCTTAAATTCCCCATGCTGCAGAAATCTTTGCAAATCATTGGAATCAGGTGTCTTGGGTCCAGTAACGGAGAAAACTTTAGCATTAAAAGTGTGGGAACGTGTCCTTTATGGAGAAAACGTGCCCTCAATAACGTTGATTTGTGTTACTGGCTACTAGCTAAGGACAGGGCTCCCCATAGGGTATAGAAGCATGTCTACATTCCACAGCTCGTTAAGGAAAGTTCGCATATCTCAATTTTTGCACACAGGTAAAGAGTCGTACGGGGAAGTGCCTTTTTCTAAAATGGGGGTTGCAGCTAGAAGCATGTGGCCCTGAAGTGACTCGTAAATGCAAAATTATTGTTGTAACCATTGTTTGCATTGTCATACAACATCTACGCAACATGCTTAACTGTTATATGCGCATTGTTTCAGTACTTAATTGTCAGAATACATTGTTGCTGCAAATCACCGGCTCACACTAAGAGACTGGGAGTCTTTTATTGCAAGAAGAGTTAGAAGCAAAATGCAGATCGTGAGCACAGGTCCAATCAAGTAGGAAAAAAAAATTTTTTTTTCCAAAGAAATATGCTTTAGTAATGTGCCGAGTTTGCTGGTTACGCTGTATACATGCTAGTGTGACGCCGCCAAGTAGATGATATTAAATGCGATTGAGAGAAGAGCAACTAAAGGGGGATGCGCTGATTAAGTGAGCGAAGCAAATGGAAATCTGCGTTTGTTAGCCAGTGCGCTCATAAATGGGATTGAACGAACCTAAGCATGTGAAGCATGAGCATACAATAAACCTAACCGTGTCAATTTGGCTGATGTAACGGCTAAGTGGGCAATGGTAAATGTTAAAATTATGAATGAGAAAATTTATAGACATACAATTCCTCCAGACAAAAAAGGTAGAAGTGACGATTACACCGTGTGATCCTTTGTACATTCACAGTCCTATGAAAGTTGTGATATCCATACAAAACCAAAACTGGTATAAGAAAAGCCTCCAAGTTTCCTAAAAGGGTCGGTCTTTGAAAGTAGTGATATCATTCAACCAGGGAAACGCACCAAGGTTAATCCTATTAGCCAAGTTAATCGCACCAACTAATATTTTGGACGTTAAATGAAAACTTTGATTGGTACCGCTAGTAGCAATGTTCTAGTTTTCATTTAACTTTTGAACTATTAGTAGGTGCGATTAACTTGGCTAATAGGATTAACCTTGGTGGCCTTTCCCTGGTTGAATGATATCACTACTTTCAAAGGCCGACCCTTTTAGGAAACTTGGTGGCTTTTCTTATACCAGTTTTGGTTTTGGGTGGATTCATCTATCCAGCAACTAATGTCAAATCTGCAACCATTCCTGTTCTACGAAAAAGCATTTAACGCAAGTTCGACTCAGAATCTAGCAAGACAAAAAGAAGATAATAACATACACGAACCCTTGGAGTCTGGAGACTGTCAGGGTCATCCTGCGTAGTTAACTGCTGGATATAGGTTCTGTCGTAATAAAATTTAAAGAGAATTAGTGAAACTCGGTTAAGGTGGCACTACCATCGATTTAAAATCTTATGAAAATACCGTGACATCATCTACCGGCAGTGATAGTATTAATCTTAACAGCTTGATCTCAGGTGCACGAGGACATACCACATTTTCACTCAGTAATTAAGGAGTTCGTGGCTGGTGTGTGTCGTTAAAAGAAATGGCGTCGTGCTTTCCCCAGACAGTTAACACACCTCGTGCCTTTTTGATTTCAGTTAGTCACATTCGTCAGTTACGTCGTCGCCTAGCCATTTGTCATTTTAACTTTCGTATACGGCGATAATTATTTACCACAGGTCTATGAAGGTTTTCAGTGAGGCTGTAGTAATAAGACGCACGCACACACGTACAGTTATTAGCTTACCTACGTTGTTCAAAAGTAAAAATTAAATGTAAAACGTGTGAATTCAACAGTCATGTTCAACGTGAACTAACGTTACAGTAGCGTTGTGGTATCAAAACTTTACAGGAAAAGATATTTTATATCCTTTCCTGTTCTGATGTTAGTTTAATTGAACCTTATTCTAATCATCGGCACACGATCTTCTTGTCGTTTACTGATCTATACGCATAGTTTTGTACTGTACTGCTGTTCGTCTTACCAGAGGGTAGTAACTCTTCCAGCCCGTATAGTCGTAACGTGTCCTCACAGAAGGATTACTAGTGGAAATAGCGCTCACCGCATGATCAAGGACCGCAGAAGCACAGACGACATGGCGCTGGTAACCGTGGCTTAACATTGGAGTTCAAAGATGCCAGTAAATAGACATTGTACTGTACCAACAATTCGTGGTATTTTGTGAACCCGCATATTGGCTAACACAATTTACCTTCTGGAAATTCGCACACCTCAGTGTTGTTCTGCCGGCCACTTTTAAGCTGCGTGATCGCAAAGTTTGGTGACTCATTGGGACACACAGCAACTTTTGTCTACACATACAAAACTTTTATGAAACCAGAACATGAGCCCACTAGCGCTTGCACAGTTTACGATATAGTCTTAGGTTGTAGTGTGTCACACCCAGTGTTGAAACGCCGAAAGTTCCGATTTAATGAAAATTTTGTGTGTGTAGAAAAAAGTTGGTGTGTGTGGTGGTGTGTGCTACCTTAGTAACAACACGCGTTTCTTCCCGTTTGCTCGTGTCCTCGTGAGTATAAGGCTTCATTAATGTTGCTTTCTATAGGAATAT
Source organism: Lithobius niger (assembly GCA_023313725.1). Taxonomy (NCBI): domain Eukaryota; kingdom Metazoa; phylum Arthropoda; class Chilopoda; order Lithobiomorpha; family Lithobiidae; genus Lithobius; species Lithobius niger. The sequence goes on along the minus strand of JAHWFP010251912.1, from coordinate 4,923 downwards.
GCTTCTCCCGTACGAAATGAGTTTATTGCTCTATAAGGTCTTACATATCGATCATATTCAGTACACCTAAAGCAAAAGCACAAGATACGTGAGACCGTCTAGGGTTATGACGCACACGGACACGTATTGTACAATATGCTCATCACGGGCAAAAAATATAAAATAAAATGACGTAATTTTGGCATGCTCCTGTTTCAAGTGCGTGCTATTTCTGGTACGCTGTGCGATGGTCTCAGCACAGTCGAGGTGTAAATAAAACAATCTACTTGTAGACCATCATGGTAGTTCTTTTAGGTCTTGGCGCCATCATTAAAGATAATACGTATAATGAATTTTTTTAACATTATACATGTTTATGTTCTGACGATCTTACATAAAAATAATGATGCTACCCAAGAAAACAGGTTGTGCTGTACTCTACTTTGGCTATGTATGAGCAGTAGTGCTGTCATACTCGAGAATTATGGTGACCTGTGCCTTTAATGCTCTGCGTGGGCTGTTGTTTTTGCCAGCTCATAATTAAATTTGGCCATTAAAGTCAGTGAGTGTTCCCACATTCCGCCGCCAGTTGCATTTCTGTCTGATTCACGACGGGCTCATGTTTTGACTCAAAAACGAAGTTAAGACGTATATTGGCTACCTAGGGCAGACAAAAAAAATAACCCACGAATTATTTTTTTGCTTCAAAATTTCGTTAAACAGTTGGCTTAAAACTCTGTTGTCAGTGAGGGGATGGAGAATTTGGTGTGATGAGGCAAGCTTCAGTAACAGAAAGGGCTTTCGAACATTACAAAATTGAAGTTGAAGCACGAAGTAAAGGCAGGAGCGAAATGAAAGGAAGTGGCAATGATAATATAACAGCAGGTTCCATCTGCCATTCATGGTCGCGACCCCATGCGGCAAAATTTGGTACGAGTGATCGTAACCGTTTTCTAGGATAACACACGTTAAAAATATACTAAATAGGTTAAACCTATAAATCCAGGCATGCGGCACCACCGCTTGCAACAGCTTTCCACGAGCGTGCAGCGGCGGAGCAGATGCTACTGAAAGCAAAGGCCGACTGAGGCAGAAATCGCGCATTTCGCCTACCGACTCAACACCAGTTAACGCACGTGAGGAAAATTGATGCTTTTTAGCACAGCTCTAGTAAAATAAGATTCTAGCGATGTTGAATCAACTGGCTTGTAACTGACAAACGAAACCGACAGCTTCTCTCCCCAATGACCTTGTGATGAGAGATGGAATATGAAGCAATAGTTGCAACATGGAATAATATATCTATTCGCTTCTCTGGTACTAGGATAATCTACCCTAAACAAAAAATGGTATAAGAGAAGCCGCCAACTTTCCAAAAAGAGTCGGCCTAATCATTCAACCAGGAAAAGGCCACCAAGGTTAATCCTATTAGAAGTTAATCGCACCGACTTCTAGTTCGAAAGCTAAATGAAAACTAGAACACTGCTACTCGCGATAGCAATCTTGTCCAAAGTATTATTTAGTGCGATTAAGATGGAAACCTAGTATGGTAATGGAATTAGTATTACACCACTTACCTCACTAGTTTTCTACCTGGTCTCCCTAATGTTGGCTCAGAGTTGGACTCCACCGGCCCAGTTCTATACAAAAGGTCGCACGGTCACCTCTTCCTTTTTTCTGGAGGAATTTAATGTCTCTATATTTTCTCATTCATAATTTTTTTACATCTGCCAGTGCTTAATTAGCCGTTACACAGCCAAATTGACACGATTTGGTTTATTGTACGTCCATGCTGCACCTACTTAAATTTGTTCAATCCCATTTTTGAGTCCACTGGGTAACAAAGGCATCCCCTTCAGTTGCTCTTCCCGAGCTTAATTAGTCTCATGTACTTGGCCGATTGTCTATTGGCGGCGCCACACTAGCATGTGTCTAGATTAACCAGCAAACTTGGCACATTACTAAAACATATTTCTTTAACAAAATTATTTACTTGATTGAACCCTGTACTCACGATCAGCATTTAGTTTCCAACTCCTTGCAATGGAAGGCTCACAAGTCTTTTAGTGGGATCTGTTTTTTTGTATGAGCCGTGATGAATTTATTACGGGCCGTGGCCCGAAGCCGTACGCCCAACACCTCATATTACAAGCACTAATACTCACTCAACAATAACATCAACACCATTACAATACTCTATTCAGCCTTTGAAAGAATATCGCCAGGAGACACATTCCAGTTCCAATTTGCTTTATTGAGGCCCTAGCCAAATGCCGAGCGCCCCAAATCCACTAGGAATACAACCACCCCTACAACTACAACAACAACTCCAACAGCAATTACAACCACAACCACAACTACTACTACAGCTACAACTAATCAGTATAGAACAACCAAACTCCTCAAGCCTTCCGCCTCTTCGCAACAACAATGTTTTCTGCCAATTTAGTACTGAAACGATGCGCGTAACACTTAAGCATGTTATAATATACTGTTGGATGACAATACAAACAATGGTTACAACAATAATTTTACATTTACGCGCCACTTCAGGATCACGTGCTTCTATCCCTATTTTGGAAAAATCCACTTCTCCGTACTACTCTTTATCGAAAATTTAGATATGCGAATAATGGGTTATGTGATTGAAGTTTCACTTTACTTGTTACAATCACGGAACGGAACTAACTCTACTCCCGTGTTAAAATGTATATGATACAAATTTATGATTTTAAATTTAACGAACATATAATGTAAGACGACCCTGTACCACTGTGTATCTTTCCAGCAAACCGTAATTGATAAAGATACAAAACATTAACAAGCTAAGCTAAATTACATGGCACACCAAAGTAGCACGAGTTGGAAAACAAAAACGAACTCGTTTGGTGCTAAAGGTAATATTTAACTGACCGAAGTCAAAACACCAAAGGAACACAAATAAACTTTCCTGTAAAGTTTTAGATACTGCAGTACTAATAATAAATACTAATCATATAAAAAAAAAGGTGACGTCTGCTGTCCTAGAACCAGAACGAAAGCCAAAAAAAAAATCATAAAGGGAATGAACCAGCAAACTACATTGTTTTTTCCATCTCATCGCTACAATAAACGGATTTCATCAATTTGGACCAAAAAGGTGTGATATCTACCCCCAAAGCAAACCTTGTTAAGGATTCCCACCAAACTTTTCGGCCATGTGAAGTCGTGTTTTCAAACGCCAAGCTCTTTCGCCAAGCTAATCCCACCGACTAAGACTTCAAATGTTAAATGAAATAACTGAGAATTGCACAGTAAGTTATTTTCATCACCTAACCTTCGAACTATTTATTACTCGGTGGGATTAGCTTAGCAACTATGCTGCAATTTGGTGGCAGTATTTTTGTTCTGATATAACTACTTTGATTGGTAGAAACTTGTCGTTTCATCCTTGTGGGTTTTGTTTCGGATTTTTATTAACCGTGAGCAGATTGATTGTCGGATTGACTGATTAATCGTTTCTACCTTGATATTGTGTTTTTTCGCTTGTTTCTTTGTTTATTAAGAGCCGAAGTCATATGCTCTGTAGAAACTAAACTTAGCCTTGCCTAAGCTTACACCTAAGCAAAGTAAAAAAAAAACCCAAATAATCCAAATAAACACACACACTGCAAGGAACAGACTGAACGAAAGTAGTAGGAAAATACGATTTGGTGAACTCAGAGGACAGACAGACAAGATGGCCGCTTCCATGCAAACCGGAAATGCCACCATTTTCCAAGATAGCTGCCCCCATGAGAACTGGATGCGGAACCGGAAGTGCCTCCATATTGAAGAGTGGAACTGGAAGTGCCGCCATTTTGGGGTGCCAAATTGAGGTCGACCATCTTGGGGTGTTTCATATTGAAGTCTGCCATTTTGGGGTTTCAGTTTCGATTTCAGAAATTATTAAAAATCCCCATAATTCGGTAACAGTTGGTACTAGAGCAAACCGGATCGAAATTTGGGCACCCTTTCGAGAACCCCACCGGGGGTCCCAGCTAACTGATGGCCCACCCAAAATTCGAGTTCTGCAGTTGGCCCACCCCAATAACTCAGTCAGTCCTAAAAAAAACCCGTTTGGGATTTAGCATCCCCGGGCCGTGCCCTACGCGTGGGCCTCCTCCGAAATCGAGTACTCGGATTTTGGGAGTTGGCTCATCCCAATAACTTGGGAACCGTTGGTCGTAGAGCGAAACGGGTCGAGGTTTACCATCCCCGGGCCGCATCTTACGTGTGGGCCTCTCGAAAGTCGGGTGCCGTCGTTTTTGGGAAGTTGGCCCACCCCAATAACATGAAAACTGCTGTCCTAGAGCAAAACGGTTTGGGATTTGGCTTCCCTTGACTGCACCCTACACGTGGCCCTCCCCAGAATTCGGGTACCAACGTTTTTGGAAGTTGGCCCACCCCGATAACTTGGGAACCGTTACTCCTAGCCCAGAATGGTTCGGAATCCGGTCTCTCCTTCAGTCGGGCTACCACCAAGTTCATTTCACTGCTACTGGCTTCCCCAAGTGTGCCCCATGCCACCGTGTTCATTTTGAGATTAACCGGCCCTAACTCGGGAACTACTAGACCTGCAAAACGGCTCGGGATTCGGCTTTCCAAGTGTGCCCTACGCCACCGAGTTCGTTTTGAGATTAACTGGCCGTAACTCAGGAACTGCTACTCCTAGAGCGAAACGAGTCGGGATTCGCTTCCCCGAGTGTGCCCTACGCCGCCACCGAGCTCATTTTAAAACTAACCTACTGTAACTCGGGAACTGTAGTTCTAGAGCGAAATGGGTCGAATCTGGTCTCCCTTAAGTGAACCCCTCACCCTGGTCACTATCAGATGGCTGCCGCCAAGTTCAGCATCGAACCATCGAAGCATTCTCGCCAATCGAACCCAAGCTTGCGTCAACGTTAACCCAAACACTAATGTCCA